>CM046431.1:25540146-25707646 GCA_025506505.1 Flaveria sonorensis | reverse complement strand
GCATGGTTTTTTCTTGAACCCTCCCCTATATACATACATATATATATATATATATATATATATATATATATACATATATATATACATATATATATACATATATATATATAAAGAGAGGTTGGTTCCTGTAAAAAGTTTATGCTACCTAAAAAGCTTAAGAAGTGATCTCAGCCCTCCATTTCATAAATTAATGATTGAGATCTATTTTTTAAAAACAAGTGGTCCTAAGGGTATTATGAGAAAAGTCACTTTTGTTGAATTATTAAAATCCCCTACTTTATTTAAACGTTCGTCACTTTTTATACGAAATTATATTTAAAATAAATTACACCATAAAATTGAGCGTCATTTTCTCTTTAATTTGAGTGTAGTGTTGTAATATTTTTAACATAAAAATAAATCTGTTACGAAATTGTACTATTTTACAATTAAACACACAATTATGTGTTGTTTTATAGTAAAACAACACTTATGTGTCGTTTCATGGTAAGACAATAGGTTATGTGCTATTTAAGGGTAAAACTACACGTTGTGTGTCACGCCCTCAAAATTCACGTGCAGGGTGTAACCGTGAGGCAAGGGGACAAACCAGGATCCAAGTCATTAGTTACACAGAACGACACTATATGTAACATTTAAGACAAATCAGAGTTTAACCTTTAAAACCTTTGCGGAAACGTTTTGTATATATTTCAAAACCAAAGTAATAAATGTTATCTGCCTAAAACACGAGCCCAAACCAATGTACGCAAGTATGCAATAAGTCAAATGTAAATCATTGTTGGTTCAAAGTATGCTTGACACGTGCTTACTCCTATGGGCAGCTGCTAGTAACGACCTGAGAAAAGTATACTAAAAGTGTCAACATGACGGTTGGTGAGTTCAAAAGTTTGCAAGTTATCATAAACAATAGCGTTTGTAAAATATAAACAAGTGTATTAAAATAGATAGCATTCAAATTTCATTAGTACTAACCAATAGTGATTTCGCGCTCAAAGCTGACTATGTTCGTTGTTGCATTCCGCCACAACATACCAAGTTATGTCGCTGTTAGTCGTTTAGGACAATATTGCACCCGCTTGACCTCCAGTCGTAGGGGTGGGGCTTGTCAGACCCAGTAGTACTACTCAAGATTTTCTGCTAGATTCCTTAATTAACGATCCGAAAGTGTAAGGGCTCTCAATGGTATATCACACTATGTCATACTGAACACATGTTATAGTAGTAAAGCGTTTTAAAATAAAGTATGCTTTCTCCCCCAAAAAGAAAGTAAATAAAACTGGGGCATTGAACTCACTTGGTGCACAAACGAACAATAATAGAGAGCAGGCGGTGGGTGGAAAGACAACCCATCAAAGTTACCTAAAACATGCGAGTACATAAGTATATGTAACCTAGAAAGTTTAACAACCATAAGTGCTTAATAAACACATTGACCCAAGGGTTTTGGAAAACTAAGACTCATTTGACCTAGTTGACTTGTTTGACCTGTTGGTGACATGTTAATTAAAATCATGTTTGATCAAGTATAGTAACTCATTACACATGATTATCATACAAATTATCCATGTATGCCACATTAAAAATCTTAAGTTCTATCAAGATCATCTTACCAACATAGGTTATCATACAACACATACGAACCTCAAACAATCAACATGCTCAACATAAATATAATTACATCACAATTAACAAATCTTATATTGAGTTTAATCATGCGTTACATGCCATATGAAGCTACTCATGACTTTACACCCTAAACCCTGCCAATCCTACTAAGTAGGGGCCTCAGATTTACATGCGTGTATGACGATCATTATCACATTACTCAACAAGATTCATACCAACTAACATACAAAAGAATGATCTATTATAATCCAAAACATGGTTCCATAATCTCCTAACATAACCCAACATCTTGTAATATTCCATAAAACCTAAATTTGCAAAATAATTCATCAACTAACCTCATGATCCAATTAACGCCTTCCAACACATTAGACATCATCAACAAGCATTTTAGCATAATCCTAACATCATAAACATGCCCAATTCACATTATCAAATGATTCACATCAATAAAGTTTCCTTTTCGGGAAGTAACACCCAAAATCAATCTATTATCCAATTTATTCATAAATTCCTCAACTTTAAAATCATCATAATTCCTAAACCTCATACACAAAAGTTACTACTTATAGCAAGGTATGAACAACACGTAAATTCAATTAATTTCGTGCATAATCCACGTAAACTAACACCATTGCAATTCAACTAACATCATATTATCATCAAACAACATCAATTTTGACTTTAATCATGTTAATTGAACTAGGGTTGTTCTTGAATCAAAAACTATGAAAAACCAACCAAAAAATCACCTTAAATCATGTAATGATCAAGAATTATCCTTGCTACAACCTTGTAATGCTCAATCGGTGCCAAAATAGAATTACTTGTGCGGTTCTTGATCAAAATCGCAAAGGGGATGGGATGTGGAATGATGTTGTGGCCGAATGGGGGGGGGGGGTGGGTGGGTTAGGGAGGGTTAGGGTTTAATTTTTAGTAATTATTAGATTTATGGTATTACAACTTAACCCTCCTTGTTTACATTTTATAAAATTCATCTTTTTAACACTTTTTAATGATTTTAACTACAAAACACAAATATTACTAATCAACAATAATAATTATATATTTTAACTGGCAACAAAACACATGAATCAAATATCATATGTTGTCATATTACAAAGTAAAATTCACAAATAATATTTAAAATTCATGAATCACATAACCACAAATTAATAATCAAAATTATTAATTAAATTATTATCTGTTAACCATGATTAATTATTATTATTAGGTCACCAACATTCAATGACAACTAGTGTGTGCTCACGACACGTGTATGCTAGACCTAACGGAACTAACAGAGTTTGGTAACGGAAAATTATCTCATATCACATTATCCCCATGTTGAAAGAATTTTCGTCCCGAAAATTGTATACATGTTTGTGTTACATCACTAGTCTTCTGCATTGGCACAAAGAAATCTAATGAGTTGTCATATCATCCCCATGTTGAAAGAAATTTCGTCCAGAAATTAAATCATTACCTTTGCCGTCTGTCTTCGTCATTTCAAATAAATGAGAATATTTAAGCTTCATCTGATCCTCACGGTCCCACTTGAATTCTAATCCACATCTTGAGTTCCAACGAACTTTAACTATGGATATTTGATTTGCTTAAGAGTCTTGACTTTCCGATCCATCACTTCAAATGGTTCTTCAATAAATAGTAATTTCTTATCTACTTGTACCTCCTCAAGTGGTACAAACAAAGTCTCGTCCGATAAACACTTCTTTAGGTTCGAGACGTGAGATAAATTATGAACTCCACTCAACGAGTTAGGCAGATCTAATCGATACGCCACTGGACCGATTCTTTCCAGAATCTTAAATGGTCCAACGTATCTCAGATTAAGTTTGCCTCTTTTTCCAAATCGACTCACACCTTTCCATGGTGAGACTTTCAGCAATACCTTGTCTCCGACCTGAAACTCCAAAGGTTTTCGTCGCTTGTTTGCGTAGCTCTTCTGTTGATCTCATGCTACGGCCATACGATTTCGTATTTGCATAATATTTTCATTAGTTTTATGCACCAATTCGGGGCCAGTCAGCTGACTATCACCAACTTCTGCCCAACAAACTAGTGCTGTACACGTTCGCCCATACAATGCCTCAAACGGTGTTGCCTTAATGCTAGTGTGATAGCTATTGTTGTAAGAAAACTACACTAATGGTAGATGAAATTCCCAATTGTTTCCAAAATCAATCACATAGGCTCATAACATGCTCTCCACCTTTTGAATAGTACGCTCGCTTTGCCTATTCGTCTACGGATAATATGTAATGCTCATATCCAGACGCGTACCCAATGATTTCTGCAACGATTGCCAGAAATGAGATGTACAATGAGCATCACGATCAGAAATAATCAAGATTGGTACTCCATGTCTCGAAACTACCTCCTTCATGTAAATCTGGGTTAACTTATCCATTTTATCCATTTCTTTGATCGCCAAGAAGTGAGCGGACTTAGTCGGTCGATCCATGATCACCCATATCTTGCCACAACCACTAGGAGTCCTGGGTAACTTTGTAATAAAATCTAGAGAAATATGCTTCCACTTCCATAAAGGAATCTCAAGTTGTTACAGTAACCCAGATGGCTTTTGATACTTAACTTATACCTTAGAGCAGGTTAAATACTTGTTCAAGTATGTAGCTAAATTTGCCTTCATATTAGGCCACCAATAGTGCACCTTCAGATCATGATACATCTTGTCAGAACCAGAAGTAAAGAATACTTAGACTTGTGTGCCTCACTCATAACCAAGTCTCTTAGGTTTCCATGTAAAGCTACTCAAAGTCTATCAATGAAGTAATGAATTCCATCGGATTTCACTTCAAACTGTTTGTCCATCCCACGTAAGGATTTAGATTCAACATTTTCTGCTTTCAGGTTTCAGTCTGAGCTTCTTTGATTTGTTTAGGCAATTGAGTACTAATCGTAAGCTGTAAAGCTCGTACTCTTCGGGGTTTAGCGGTTTCCTTTCTACTCAAAGCATCAGCGACTATATTCGCCTTTCCCGGGTGATATTTGATAGTATAATCATAATCATTTAATAATTCCACCTAGCGTCACTGCCTCGTATTCAGCTCTTTCTGCTTAAAGAAATGTTGAAGACTCTTGTGATAAGTGTAAATAGTGCATCTAGTACCATACAAGTAATGTCTTTGGATCTTCAAGGCAAAGATTACTGCACCTAATTCCAAATCATGAGTAATGTAGTTCTTTTCGTGAACTTTTAGTTGTCTCGAGGCATAGGCTATCATTTTGTCATGTTGCATCAGAGCACAACCGAGTCCTTGGATAGAAGCATCACAGTAAACCACAAAGCCATCACTTCCTTTTGGTAATGCTAATTTCGGTGCGCTACAAAGTTTTTGTTTCAACAAATGGAAAGCAGCTTCTTGACTCTCTCCCCATTTATATGTTGTACCTTTATGGGTCAAGGCTGTGAGAGGTTGAGCAATCTTAGAAAATCCCTCGATGAAACGCCGATAATATCCTGCCAGTCCAAGAAATTGTCGTATCTCACTAAGCGTCTGGGGAAACAACCAATTCTTTATGGCCTCAATCTTTGTAGGATCCACGTGAATTCCATTTTCATTAACAATATGACCTAAGAATTACACTTCATGAATCCAGAAGTCACACTTGGAAAACTTGGCATATAGTTGTTCCTTTTTAGGTAGTTCCAAGATTAGGCGTAGGTGCTCCTCCTGTTCCTCCTTGGTCTTAGAATAGATCAATATGTCTTCGATAAACATGATAACAAACTGATCAAGGTAGGGTTTGCACACACGATTCATGAGATCCATGAATACTGCTGGTGCATTAGTCAACCCAAATGGCATGACCAAGAACTTATAGTGACCATAACAAGTACAAAATGCAGTCTTTGAGATGTCTTCCTCTCTCTCAGTTGATGGTAGCCAGACCTCAAATCAATGTTAGAATAACAGCTTTATCCTTGAAGCTGGTCAAACAGTTCATCTATGCGGGGCAAAAGGCATTAATTCGTGACTGTAACTTTGTTCAATTCTCTGTAATCGATGCATATTCGGAATGTGCCATCCTTTTTCTTAACAAAAAGAACAGGAGCTTCCCACGATGATGATCTACGTTGAATAAATCCTTTATCCAATAGCTCTTAAAGCTGTGCTGATAGTTCCTGTAGTTCGTTCGGTGCTAACCGATAAGGTGCCCTCATAATTGGAGTTTCTCCAGGAGTCAAATCGATCTGAAACTCAACTTGATGTTGCGGTGGTAGTCGAGGCTGATCCTCTGCACCTCTGGAAAATCATGAACTACCGGAATATCCTCTATCTTCTTTTCTACTTGTTGCTTGTCAGTACAAGGGCTAATATGGCTAAGCGACCCTTGTGTAGCCACTTCACACTTTCATAAATGATATGATGCCTATCACTGAACCACTATTCTTGTCCTTAACTAAGAGAATTTCTCCACCCATGAGAGGAATGCAAATGACCTTCTCGTGATATATGACTTCCGCCTACTTCTCAAACAGTCAATCCATGCCCACGATCATATCAAAACTCCCAAGTATAACAGGCATAAGATCGACATCAAAGGTATGACCAGCAAGTTCTATCTTACAACCCTTAAGGATATGCAAAACGTGAATTTGCTTGCCATCAGCTAATTCTATGGTATATTTGGATTCCAACGAATGCATATCACTTAAGAGATTACTAAACTTAGTAGAGATAAAATTTCTATTAGCTCCAGTATCAAACAGCACAGTAGCAAAACGACCATTAACAGGAAATTTACCAGTAACAGTAGTAGGGTCGTTTAGAGCCTCACCTGTACCCATGACAAAAGCTCTTCCCTTGGCTCCACTGTTATTGCCACCATTGTTGTCGCCATTACCACTATTGTTGTTGTTGTTGCCACCATTCCTAGTACCATTTCCATTCTTCTTCATTTGGGGACAGTTCCTCTTGTAATGTCCTTCTTTCCCACATTCAAAACAACCTTTTGATGTTTCTTGAGTCTGCTGAGGATTTTTCATCAACTCACCACGACAATCCTTCGCTGCGTGCCTTGCTTTCCCATAACGCTGGCAACGAAAGTTGTCACATCTGATAGTGTGATTGTAGTTACATTGGTTGCACTTTGGATACTTCCCCACGTATCCACCTTGTCCTTGATTTGAGGAAGATGACTGGTTAAAGCTACGGCTATTGTCGAACCTCCTCTGTTGCTGCTGCTGCTACTAGTTGTTATATGACAAGCTCTTATTCCCAGTGTTATCCAACTTGCGCTTGTTGTCGGGCATGCTTGCAACAACGCCCCGTTTGGGTAGCTTGCCTTGCTCCACCGCTTGGTCCGTCAGCTTATGAGCTAGCCGGATAGCCTGCTGGATAGTGGTGGGATTTGAAGGAAGCACCATACTTAGTATTTCTGGCACAAACCCACTCTGATAGAGCTCGATTCGGTTGATTTGTGGGTTTATCATTCCAGGACAAAGAGTCGCCAACTCATGAGACCTAGTAGTGTAAGCCTCAATCTCAGATCCCTCCATCTTTAATTGCCAGAATTTAGCCTCCAACTTCTACACTTCAACTCGAGGAAATATTCCTAATCATCACAGCTTTGAACTCGTCCCACGGCAAAGCATTAGCCATTGCTTGGCCCAGCATCTGTACCTGAGCATTCCACCATGAGAGCGTTGCACCCTCCAAAGTTCCCGTGGCATATTTCACTTGATCTGTTGCCAGACAATTGCACTTGGTGAAGACCGACTCGGTCTTCTCAAACCATCACACTAATCCCACGGCTCTTTCTGCTCCACTATAGGTGTGGGGCTTACAGTCCATGAACGCCTTGTACATGCATGCTGGTAGTTCTGAATTCAACAATTCAGAATGTTTAGTCATACCAATTGATTAATCGTCTAGCGGAATATTTACGTAATTGATGACCAGGGTCATCGTTACCTCCAAGCTGAGCAGCTTGAGCGTTAACTGTGACTTGCACATGTTTATTGATAAGAGCTGCTAATTCGGCCGGGTTCATGTGTACAGCATTGGCACCACGCCCATGACCTTTTCCATGTCCTCTTCCACGTCCGTCCATATGTCACTTACATTCACAAATACAATAATAAGTAACATCTAACATATTAATCTCACTGAAGTATGATAAATAATAAGTAATAATGAATTTGTTACAACCACAACATTTATAACCAAGATAATAACTCATGATAAATAAATTGTAAGTTACTCACAAAAGATCCAATCAGTGTCAAAATTTCACAGTTGCGTGGGAAACAAAACAAATCTTCCCACATAGGTTTTTAAATAAAACACCATGCAGTCCAAGTCAGATGAATAAAGAAAATTAGTCTATCACTTTAGACCCATCACTGTCCTCTATGAGCAACTGCTAGTAAAGACCATAGAAAAACATACTAAAAGTGTCAACACAACGGTTGATGAGTTCAAAAGTTTGCAAGTTATCATAAACAATAGCGTATGTAAAATATAAACAAGTGTATTGAAATAGATAGCTAGTCTAATTTCATAAGTAATAACCAATGGTGATTTTGCGATCGAAGCTGACTATGTTCGTTATTGCCTTTTGCCACGACATACCAAGTCATGACGTTGTTAGTTGTTTAGGATAATACTACACCCGCTTGACCTCCAGTCATACGGGTGGGGCTTCTTAGACCCAGTAGTACTACCCAAGATTTCCGGCTAGATTCCTTAATTAACGATCCAAAAGTGTAGGGCATTTAATGGTATATCACACTATGTCATACTAAACACATGTTATAGTGTCAAATCATTTTAAAATAAAGTATGCTTTCTCCCCCAAAAAGAAAGTAAATAAAACTAGGGCATTGAACTTACCTGGTGCGCAAATGAACAATAATAGAGACCTAACGGTCAGTGGAAAGACAACCAGTCAAAAGTTATCTAGAACACTAGAGTATATAAGTACGTGTAACCCAGAAAGTTTAACAACCCTAAGTGCTCAATAAACACATTGACCAAAGGGTTTTGGAAAACAAAGACTCATTTGACCAAGTTGACTTGTTTGACCCATTGGTGATATGTTAATTGAAATCATGTTGGATCAAGTATAGCAACTCATTACACATGATTATCATACAAATTATCCACGTATGCCACATTAAAAATCTTAAGTTCTATCAAGATCATCATACCAACATAGGTTATCATACAACACATGCGAACCTCAAACAATCAACATGCTCAACATAGATATAACTACATCATAATTAACAAATCTTACATTGAGTTTAATCATGCATTACATGCCATATGAACCCACTCAAGACTTCACACCCTAAATCCTGCCAACCCTACTAGTAGGGGCCTTAGATTCACACGCGTGTATGATGATCATTATCACATTACTCAATAAGATTCATACCAACAAACATACACAACAATGATCTATTATAATCCCAAACATTGTTCCATGATCTCCGAACATAACCCAACATCTTGTAATATTCCATAAAACCTAAATTTGCCAGAAAATCCATCAAGTAACCTCATGATCCAATTAACACATTCCAATAAAATAGACATCATCAAAAAGCATTCTAGCATGATCCAAACATCATAAACATGCCCAATTCATAATATCAAATGATTCACATCACTAAAGTTTCTATTTCGGGAAAGTAACACCCAAAATCAATCTGTCATCCAATTCATTCATAAATTCCTCAACTTTACTTCTAATCTAGTTCATAGTAACCATTTAGGCATGATAAACATCATCAAATCATCATAATTCCCAAACCTCATACACAAAAGTTACTACTTATAACAAGGTATGAACAACACGTAAATTCCATGAATTTTTTGCAAAATCTACGTAAACTAACAACATTGCAATTCAACAAACATCATATTATAATTAAACAACATCAATTTTGACTTTAATCATGTTAATTGAACTAGGGTTGTTCTTGAATCAAAAACTATGAAAAACTAACCAAAAACTCACCTTAAATCATGTATTGATCAAGAATTAAGCTTGCTACAACCTTGTAATGCTCAATTGGTGCCAAAATCGAATTACTTGTGTGGTTTTTGATCAAAATCACAAAGAGGAGGGGATGGGGAATGATGTTGTGGCCGAATGGGGGGGGGGGTTAAGGAGGGTTAGGGTTTAATTTTTGGTAATATTTAGTTTTATGGTAATTACAACATAACCCTCCTTGTTTTCATTTTATAAAACATTATCTTTTTAACACTTTTTAAATGATTTTAACTACAAAACACAAGTATTACTAATCAATAATAATAATTATATATTTCAACTAGCAACAAAACACATGAATCAAATATCACACGTTGTCACGTTACAATGTAAAATTCACAAATAATATTTAAAATTCATGAATCACATAACCAAAAACTAATAATCAAAATTATTATCTAAATTATTATCTGTTAACCATGGTTAATTATTATTAGGTCACCAATGTTCAACAACAACTAGTGTGTGCTCACGTGTGACATCCGGTAATTTTCCGTTACCAAACTCCGTTAGTTCCGTTAGGTCTTGCATACACGTGTCGTGAGCACACACTAGTTGTCGTTGAACGTTAGTGACTTAATAATAATTAACAATGATTATTAGATAATAACTTGATTAATAATGTTGATTATTAATTTGTGGTTATGTGATTTATAGATTTTAAATATTATTTGTGAATTTTATCTTGTAACGTGTCAACATGTTATATTTATTTCATGTGTTGTGTGATTAGTGGAAAATATACATGATTATTATTGTGGGTTACTAATACTTGTATTTTGTAGTTAACATTGTTTAAAATGTTAAAAAGATTAAGTTTTTATAAAATGTGATCAAGGAGGGATTAATTTGTAAAAACTACAAAACTTAAATTTGGTAAAAACCCAACCCTAGCCCCTAACCCCCCCATTCGGCCGTAAACTCTTCCCCTACCCCTCTCCCTTGCGAATTTGACTAAGAACAAGCACAAGCATTGATTTTTAGTGTGATTCAAGCATTACAACAAGTTAGCAAGCATCAATTCTTGATTTCTACATGATTAAAGGTTAGATTTTTATTGGTTTTTATGGGTTTTTTATTTTGGCCGAACCCTAGTTCGATTTTCATGGTATAAGTCAAAATTGATGTGGGTTTGATGATGCTATGATGTTAGTTATGTTGTATGAATGTTAATCTATGTAGATTGTGCAAGAAATCCATGATTTTGTTATCTAGTTCATACATTGCCAAAAGTGGAAAGTTTTTTTCATGAGAATACATGTTTTGATGAATTGTTGATGTTAAATGGATGATTATGAATGCAATGAACTAGATTAGGTGTAATATTGATAAACCTATGATTGAAATTGAGTGGGTGTTCATATCTTACTATTAATAGTAACATTTATTCATGAGATTGATGAATTATTATGAATTGATGATGGTTATCATGTTTAGATGAGTGTTATGAACTTGATTAGGTATAAAGTTGATGAATTTTTGAATGAATTGGATGTTAGATTTGGTTTTGGGTGTTACTTTCCTGAAAGGGAAACTTTATTTATGTAGATTATTGGATATTGTTAATTGAGCATGTTTATGATGTTAGGATCATGTTAGAATGTTTGTTGATGATGTCAAAGGTGGTAGATTGGGTTGTTTGGGTTGTATGAATACTTGATGCACAACTTTGGAAATTTAGGCTTTCATGGAATATACATGATAATGGATGGTGTATGATGAGCTTTATAGCACTTAAGGGTTTGTAATGTGACATACGTGAATAACTTGTGTGATAATCATGTATGATGAATTGTTGTACTTGATCAAACAAGATTTAACTTGACATGTCACCAACGGGTTAAACAACTTGGTCAAATGAGTCTTGTTTCCAAAACCTTGGGTCAATGTGGTTATTGAGCGCTTAGGGTTGTTAAGTTTTCTATGTACATGTACTTATGTACTTGTGTGTTCTAGGTAACCTTTGAAGGGTTGTCTTTTCACTCATCATTAGCTTTTACAATCATTCGTTAGTGCACCGGGTGAGTTCAATGCCTCACTTTTACTACTTCTCTTTTTAGGGGAGAAAGCATACTTGTTTTTGAAACGCTTTACTGATATAACATGTGTTTGGTAAGACATAGTGGGTTATACCATAGAAAGTTCTCGCATTTTCGGATCGTTAATTATGGAATCTAGCTGGAAATTTTGGGTAGTACTATTGGGTCTGACAAGCCCCACCCGGGTGACCGGAAGTCATCGGGTGCAATATTGTCCTAAACTACTAACAGCGTCACGACCTGGTATGTCATGGCGGGAGGCAAACAGACAAACATAGTCAGCTTCGATCGCGAATCACTATTGTTCTTTACTAATGAAATTAGACTAGCTATCTATTTCAATGCACTTGTTTATGTTTTTACTAACGCTACTGCTTATGATTGATTACAAACTCTTGAACTCACCAACCATCATATTGACACTTTTAGTATGCTTTTCTCAGGTTGTTTCTAGCAGCTGCCCATAGGAGCATGCACGTGTCAAGCATTCTTTGTTCAAACATTGTTTACTTCTAATTTAGCATTTACTTACGTATTTTGGTATGGGTGTGTGTTTTGCGCATTTTACCTTTAGTACCTTGTGTTTGGGTTATTTACAAAACGCTTCCGCAAAATTTTAAAGATTTAAACTCTGATTTGTTGAAATGTTGCATATAGAGTCGTTCTGAGTAACTAATGACTGAGATCCTGGTTTGTTCACATGCCTCGCGGTAAAACCCTGCACGTGGAAATTGAGGGTGTGATAGATTGGTATCAGAGCCATTGGTTATAGGGAACTAGGTTGCATACACTCTAGACTATAACCGCACAGTTTGTTAGTTACTCCTTACTTATCCCTTACTGTATACTCATTGGCATACACATCACGTACCTCGCAACATGGCATCATCTTCACAGGCTCTTAGTAAGTGGCCAGCACGTTCTGAGTCACCTCCTCCTCCTCCTGTATCTGATATGGGATTTGACTAGCGCTGACATCCTTATCCTTTTGAAGAGATAGACTGGGATCAGCCTTTTGTACTACCTGAGCGTGATGCTCCACGGGAGTGGAGTTACTACCCTACTTACATACGCCGCATGGTCTACAGGGAGCGTGTTCTAGATATAACTACTACTGGCCGTAGGACTAAGTAGGCGACTGCTTCTACGGAACCTATTCTTCCTTCTATGAGTATTCCTCTCGAGCAGACGGTTGCAGCTTTGGTTGCTACGCTGGACACTGAGCGACATCGCATCAGAGGACTTGCGGACGAGAACTCCATCTTATGTAATGAGATGCGTCAACTGCGTTTCCTGGTAGAGACACTTCAGGAGCGACTCTCGATGTCTACTGGTGGGCGTCATGCCTTGGCTGGTAATGTTTTTGCACTTACTGAGCGCATGTCTGCGCAAGAGCTTCACAGTGTAGGGACAGATGATAGAGTGACTGAGCTGGAGGCACAGCTAGCGGCACTTCAGATTGTGGATGACCCTGCACCTGGGGAAGACCCTAACGAGGAAGACCCTGAAGAGGAACCTAAAGAAGAACCAGAAGAGATGGAAGAGGACAGTGATGGGTCTTATGTACTAGACTAATTTCCTTATTCATCTGACTTGGACTACGTAGCGTTTCTTTTCTTTTTGAAACCTATGTAGGAAGGGTTGTTCCCCACCCAACTGACAAACTGAAAATTTTGACACTGATGGAATATTTTATGAATCGTTTACAATTTATTTGCCTTTGGTTATTATTTTGGTTATAAATATTATGGTTGTGACAAATTCATTATTTCTTACTATTTACCATAATACAATGAGATTAATATGTTGGATGTTACTCACTATTGTATTTGTAAATGTAAAGTGAAATATGGATGGTCGCGGTAGAGGACGTGGATGTGGCCGTGGACATGGTGCTGGTGGACGTGGTACCGGTGCTGTAAACATGACCCCAGCTGAGTTAGCCGCCTTAATCAATCAACATGTGCTGGCAGTGCTGGGCGCTCAAGATGCCCAATTTGGAGGTAACCAATGACCCTAGTCATCACCTACATAAATCCTCTATCAGATGGTTAATCCATTTGGTTTGACTGAACAATCCAAAACATTGTATACAGGACCGCCAACATGCACGTATAAGGTGTTCATGGACTGTAAGCCCCACACATACAGTGGAGCTTAAGGAGCCATAGGGCTTGTGCGGTGGTTTGAGAAGACCGAGTCGGTCTTCGCCAAGTGAAACTGTTCGGCGGCGGACCAGGTGGAATGCACAGGTGTAGATGCTTGGCCAGGCGATGGCAAATGCTTTACCGTGGGACGAGTTTAAAGCGATGATGATGGAGGAATATTGTCCTCTTAATGAAGTCCAGAAGCTAGAAGCTGAGTTCTAGCAGTTGAAGATGGAAGGATCTGAGATCAAGGCTTACACTACGAGGTCTCACAAGTTAGCGACACTTTGCCCTGGCATGATCGACCCGCTGATCAAACGAATTGAGCTTTATCTGCGTGCCTTAGTTCTAGAGATACAAAGTATGGTGACTACTACGAACCTCCCTACTATTCACCAGGTTATTCCATTGGCTCACAAGTTTACTGACCAAGCGGTGGAGCAGGGAAAGTTACCCAAACGGGGCGCTGTGGCAAGCGTGTGTGACAATAAACGCAAGTAGGATCACTCTGGAAACTAGGGATCTTCGTCAAATAGCCAATCTCAGTAACATCAGCAGCAACAACAACACACTCAACAACATCAGCATCAACAGCAGCAAAGGAGGTTTGACAACAATCGTAGTTTCAATCAGTCATCTTCTTCATCTCAGGGACAAGGTGGATACGTAGGGAAGTATCCCAAATGTAAGCAATGTAACTATCACCACACTGGCAGGTGTGACAACTTTCAATGCCAGCGTTGTGGTAAGGCTGGACACGCGGCAAAGGATTGCCGTGGTGAATTGATGAAGAAGCCTCAGCAACCCCAAGAAACACCAAAAGGTTGTTTTGAATATGGAAAAGAAGGACACTACAAGAGGAATTGTCCTTAGTTGAAGAAAAATGGGAATGGTGCTAGCAATCGTGGAAACAATAACAACAATAATTGCTATGGTGAGAATAACGGTGGCAACAACGGTGGAGCTAAAGGGAGAGCCTTCGTCATGGGTTCAGGTGAGACAATAAACGACCCTACTACTGTTACTGGTAAATTCTCTATTAATGGTCATTTTGCTACTGTATTGTTTGACACTAGAGCCAATAGAAGTTTTATCTCTACTAAGTTTAGTAGTCTCTTAAGTGATATGCTTTCTCCGTTGGAATCTAAATATACGGTAGAATTAGCTGATGGTAAGCAAATCCACGTTACACACATCCTTAAGGGTTGTGAGATAGAACTTGCTGGACATACTTTTGACATCGACCTCATGCCTGTTATGCTTGAGAGTTTTGATGTGGTCGTGGGCATGGATTGGCTATCCGAGAAGCAGGCGGAAGTCATTTTCCAAGAGAAGGTTATCCGCATTCCTCTCCTGGATGGGGAAATTCTCTCAGTGAAGGGCAAGAAAGGTGGTGCTATGATAGGCATCATATCGTTTATGAAAGCACAGAAGTGGCTATATAAGGGTCGCTTAGCTATATTAGCCCTTGTGACTGACAAGCAACTGGAGGAAAAGAAGATGGAGAATATTCTGGTAGTTTGTGACTTTCCGGAGGTGTTTCCAGAGGATTTTCCTGGACTACCAACTCATCGTCAAGTTGAGTTTTGATCGATTTGACTCCCGGAGCAGCTCCGATTACGAGAGCAGCTTACCGGTTAGCCCCGAACGAACTGCAGGAACTATCTGCACAACTGCAGCAGCGGTTGGATAAAGGTTTATTCGACCGAGCTCATCACCTTGGGGAGCACTTGTTCTCTTCGTCAAGAAAAAAGATGGCACATTTCGAATGTGCATCGACTACAGAGAACTGAACAAAGTTACAGTCACGAACCGATATCCTTTACCTCATATAGATGATTTGTTTGATCAACTTCAAGGATCGAGTTTTTATTCTAAGATTGATTTGAGGTCTAGTTATCATCAACTGAGAGTCCGAGAGGAAGACATCTCAAAGACTACATTCCACACATGTTATGGTCATTATAAGTTCTTGGTCATGCCATTTGGGTTGACAAATGCACCAGCAGTGTTCATGGATATCATGAATCATGTGTGCAAACCCTATCTCGATCAGTTTATTATTGTGTCTATTGACGACATATTGATCTATTCAAAGACCAAGGAGGAACATGAAGAGCACCTACGTGTTATCTTGGAATTACTTAGAAAGGAACAACTGTACGCCAAGTTTTCCAAGTGTGATTTCTAGATACATGAAGTACAATTTTTGGGTCATATTGTTAACGAGAAAGGTATACATGTTGATCCTGCAAAGATTGATGCGATAAAGAATTGGTCGGTTCCCAAGACGCGTAGTGAGTTACGGCAATTCCTTGGACTGGTAGGATATTATTGGCGTTTTATTAAGGGATTCTCTAAGATTGCTCAACCTCTTATAGCCTGACTCATAAAGGAACAACTTATAAATGGGGAGAGAGTCAAGAGTCCGCTTTTCATTTGTTGAAACAGAAACTGTGTAGCGCACCGATATTGGCATTACCAGAGGGAAGTGATGATTTTGTGGTTTACTGTGATGCTTCTATCCAAGGACTTGGTTGTGTCTTGATGCAACGTGATAAGGTGATAGCCTACGCCTCGAGACAACTAAAAATACACGAGAAGAACTACACCACTCATGACTTGGAGCTGGATATGGTAGTTTTTGCCTTGAAGATCTGGGGACATTACTTATACGGTACCAAGTGCACTATCTACACCGATCACAAGAGTCTTCAGTATATCTTTGAGCAGAAGGAGTTAAATATGAGGCAGCGACGCTGGGTGGAATTGTTGAATGATTATGATTGCGCTATCAAATATCACCCAGGAAAGGCAAATGTAGTCGATGACGCGTTGAGTAGAAAGGAAACTGCTAAGCCCCGATGAGTGCGAGCTTTGCAGCTTACGATAAGCACTCACTTGCCTGAAAAATCCGAGAAGCTCAGACAGAAGCCTTGAAAGTGGAAAACATTGGGTCTGAATGTTTACGAGGAATGAACAAAAAGTTAGATGTAAAAGCGGATGGAATTCGTTATTTCATGGACAGACTTTGGGTACCTTCGTATGGAAACCTAAGGGACTTGGTTATGAGTGAAGCACATAAGTCTAAGTACTCTATACATCCTGGTTCTGAAAAGATGTATCATGATCTGAAGGAACACTATTGGTTGCATAATATGAAGGCAGACGTAGCTACATATGTGAGCAAGTGCCTAACCTGTTCAAAATTTAAGGTTGAATATCAGAAGCCATCTGGTTACTACAACAACCTAAGATTCCTATGTGGAAGTGGGAACAGATTTCGATGGATTTCATCACTAAATTACCCCTGACTCCTACTGGTTGTGACACGATATGGGTTATTATAGATCGGTTAACTAAGTCTGCTCACTTCTTGGTAATCAAGGAAATGGATAAAATGGACAAGTTAACTCAAATTTATCTGAAGGAGATAGTTTCGAGACATGGTGTACCAATCTCAATTATTTCTGATCGTGATGCTCGTTTCACATCATATTTCTGGCAATCGTTACAGAAATCTTTGGTGATGCGTCCAGACATGAGTACTGCTTATCATCCGAAGACGGATGGGCAAAGTGAACGTACTATTCAAACATTGGAGGACATGTTACGTGCTTGTGTGATTGATTTCGGAAATAACTGGGAAGTTCACCTACCACTGGTGGAATTTTCTTACAACAATAGTTATCACACCAGCATTAAGGCAGCACCATTTGACGCTTTGTATGGGCGAAAGTGTAGATCACCAGTTTTATGGGTGGAAATTAGTGATAGTCCGCTAACAGGCCTCGAGTTGGTGCACGAGACTACTGAGAAGATCGTACAGATAAAGAACTGTATGGCTACAGTACGTGACCGACAGAAAAGCTATGTAGACAAGTGACAGAAACCTTTAGAGTTTCAGGTCGACAAAAAAGTTTTACTGAAAGTCTCACCGTGGAAAGGTGTGATTCGATTCGGCAAAAGAGGCAGGCTTAACCCAAGTTACGTTGGACCATTTGAGATTCTGGAAAAAATAGGTCTAGTGGCATATCGATTAGACCTACCTGATTCGTTGAGTGGAATTCACAATGTATTTCATGTCTCGAATTTGAAAAAGTGTCTATCGGGCGAGACAATGGTTGTACCACTGGAGGAAGTACAAGTAGATGAACAACTACGGTTCATTAAGGAACCAGTTGAGGTGATGGACCGTGAGGTCAAGACTCTTAAGCAAAGTAAGATACCCATAGTCAAAGTTCGTTGGAACTCGAAACGTGGACCGGAATTCACGTTGGAACGTGAGGATCAGATAAAGCTTAAGTATCCTCATCTATTCGAAACGACGATGTCAACCGGCGGAGGTAATGATTAAATTTCGGGGCGAAATTTCATTCAACATGGGGATAATGTGACAACCCACTCGAAACTCACCTGATTTCTTTGGGCCAATGCAGTAGACCAGTGATGTAACACAACCATGTAATGCAATTTTCGGGACGAAAATTTTTTCAACATGGGGATAATGTGACATCTAGAAATTTTCCGTTACCAAACTCCGTTAGTTCTGTTAGGTCTTGCATACACATGTCGTGAGCACACACTAGTTGTCGTTGAACGTTGGTGACTTAATAATAATTAACAATGATTATTAGATAATAACTTGATTAATAATGTTGAATATTAATTTGTGGTTATGTGATTTATAGATTTTAAATATTATTTATGAATTTTGTCTTGTAACGTGCCAACATGTTATATTTATTTCATGTGTTGTGTGATTAGTGGAAAATATACATGATTATTATTGTGGGTTACTAATACTTTTATTTTGTAGTTAAAGTTGTTTAAAATGTTAAAAATATTAACTTTTTATAAAATGTGATCAAGGAGGGATTAATTTGTAATAACTACAAAACTTAAATTTGGTAAAAACCCAACCCTAGCCCCTAACCCCCCCCCCCCATTCGGCCGTAACCTCTTCCCCCACCCCTATCCCTTGCGAATTCGAACAAGAACAAGCACAAGCATTAATTTTTAGTGTGATTCAAGAATTACAACAAGTTAGCAAGCATCAATTCTTGATTTCTACGTGATTAAAGGTTAGATTTTGATTGGTTTTCATGGGTTTTTGATTTTGGCCGAACCCTAGTTCGATTTTCATGGTATAAGTCGAAATTTATGTTGGTTTGATGATGCTATGATGTTAGTTATGTTGTATGAATCTATGTAGATAAAGAAACCCATGATTTTGTTATCTAGTTCATACATTGCCAAAAATGGAAACTTTTCTTCACGAGAATTCATGTTTTGATGAATTGTTGATGTTAAATGGATGATTATGAATGCTATGAACTAGATTAGGTGTAATATTGATGAACCTATGATTGAAATTGAATGGTTGTTCATACCTTACTATTAATAGTAACTTTTATGCATGAGATTGATGAATTATGATGAATTGATGATGTTTATCATGTTTAGATGATTGTTATGAACTTGATTAGGCATAAAGTTGATGAATTTTTGAATGAATTGGATGTTAGATTTGGTTTTGGGTGTTACTTTCCCAAAAGGGAAACTTTATATATGTAGATCATCGGACATTGTTAATTGAGCATGTTTATGATGTTAATATCATGTTAGAATGTTTGTTGATGATGTTTAAGGTGGTAGATTGTGTTGTTTGGGTTGTATGAATACTTGATGCACAACTTTGGAAATTTAGGCTTTCATGGAATATACATGATAATGGATGGTGTATGATGAGCTTTATAGCACTTAAGGGTTTGTAATGTGACATACGTGAATAACTTGTGTGATAATTATATATGATGAATTGTTGTACTTGATCAAACATGATTTTAACTTGACATGTCACCAACGGGTCAAACGGGTCAACTTGGTCAAATGAGTCTTGTTTTCCAAAACCTTGGGTCAATGTTGTTATTGAGCACTTAGGGTTGTTAAGTGTTCTGTGTACACGTACTTATGTACCTGTGTGTTCTAGGTAACCTTTGAAGGGTTGTCTTTCCACTCATCATTAGCTTTTACAATCATTCGTTTGCGCACCAGGTGAGTTCAATGCCCTACTTTTACTAGTTCTCTTTTTGGAGGAGAAAGCATACTTGTTTTTAAAACGCTCTACTGATATAACATGTGTTTCGTAAGACATAGTGGGTTATACCATAGAAAGTCCTCACACTTTCGGATCATCAATTAAGGAATCTAGCTGGAAATTTTGGGTAGTACTACTGGGTCTGACAAGCCCCACCCGGGTGACCGGAAGTCAACGGGTGCAATATTGTCCTAAACTACTAATAGCGTCACGACTTGGTATGTCTTTGCGGGAGGCAAACAGACAAACATAGTCAGTTTCGATCGCTAAATCCCTATTGCTTTTTACTAATGAAATTAGACTAGCTATCTATTTCAATGCACTTGTTTATGTTTTTACTAACGCTACTGCTTATGATTGATTACAAACTCTTGAACTCACCAACTATCGTGTTGACACTTTTAGTATGCTTTTCTCAGGTTGTTTCTAGTAGCTGCCCATAGGAACACGCACGTGTCAAGTATGCTTTGTTCAAACATTGTTTACTTTTAATTTAGCATTTACTTACGTATTTTGGTTTGGGCACATGTTTTGCGTAGTTTACCTTTAGTACCTTGTGTTTGGGTTATTTACAAAACGCTTCCACAAATATTTTAAAGATTTAAACTTTGATTTGTTGAAATGTTGCATATAGAGTTGTTCTGAGTAACTACTGACTGAGATCCTGGTTTTTTCATACGCCTCGCAGTAAAACCACGCACATGGAAATTAAGGGTGTGACATCACGACACGTGTATGCTAGACCTAACAGAACTAACGGAGTTTGGTTATTGAAATTACCGGATATCCCATTGTGTGTTGTTTTATTAAAATATCACATAGAACTTGTGTTGTTTTACGATGAGACAGTGCATTATGTATTGTTCACAATAAGAAAACACTTTATGTGTTGTTTTACGATAAGAAATCATATCATGTGTTTTTGTTGTTTAGTTAGAACATCATATAAAAAACATACATTTATGTGTTGTTTACAGTACAATAAAAAGTTAAGATAAAACATCATGCTCTGTGTTGTTTTACCCTAAAACAACACCTTTTATGATTATATAACGTAAAACAACACGCTCTGTGCTGATTTACTGTAAAACAACAAGCACTTTGTTGATTTAATGTAAAACAACATGCTCTATGCTGATTTAATGTAAAACAACCCGTTCTATGCTGACTCTTAGATGATTTATCATAAAACATTACCATTTATTTTGAGTATCGTACAAAAACATGCTTTGTGCTATTTTGTAGGGAAATAACACACTCTATGTTATTTTACCTCATTTTATCAATTCTAGCACATTCCCTTCTCTCTTTGCGTAAGTGTAGCACATTTGAAAAAGAAAAAAATATAACATACTTTTAACGTTGAAGATATAAGTAATTATTTATATACAAACAACATGACAAAAATAAATAAAATATAAAACTACCATATGTCTCATTTTTCTTGCAAAAGTAGTTGTAGGGTAAAACCCTAAACCTTTGTCAACATACTTATACATGATAATCTAACACATCATTTAAGAGTAATGTAATCTGCTAGATTTTCTATCGTGTTTAGAAATCAAAATCACCTTTTGAAACCCTTTTTATGTCATTCTTCTCTAGTGTGTGTTTTGAATCAAATTTAGAAACCTTAAAAGAATGTATGATTCAAGAGAGATGGATGAGATAACAAAGCAAAATTCTAGCAGACGAGAATGGTAGTGTGCAAACACAATGCCATCATATAAGCTACTCGTAAATGATTTTTATCAAACTCATGCACATATCATATTATGATCTAATGATCTAAAAATATAAAGAGATGATTTATAATATAAATTGAGGGTACATTTGTTACACTCTACAAATCTTAGAAGGGAAATTTATAAAAGGATGTTAAAATGTAAAAATTAAGGTGGGAAAATAAGAAAGACCATAATTCCCTTCGTCTATTTTTTTAAATGACACATGTCATCATCTCTTTACTTTTTATATTTTTTAGGAAAAGCTATTTTTTATTTGACATCATACTTATAATAATTGATTACATAAGGTGGCACGTGTCACCATCACATTTCACCCCACAATGGTTTTCCCGCCCAAAATACTCTTTAAAACGTTTGGTAATTTCTCTCAAACCTAAACCAGATCAAATTCAAATGGATAACCTATTTCAAACCCGTTTGCAGATTTTACAATACTCTCTCAATTTTCAACCCTAACACCATCATTAACCTTTCTACCTAAATTTCCCTAGAAACCTAACAGCTTTTAGAAACTATTTTGATCTTAATTCCTTCATGGTCTATATCTGCTTTTGAACTCAGGTAGCATCTCTCATTTTATAATCCTTACTTGCAATCAGTGATTTTGGTGTTGTGTAACACCCGTTTTTTTAGAATAGAAGTGAAGAAAAGAAGGAAATGCAATTAAACCCAAATAGAGGGGTTAAAAGTGTGCAAGTACAAAATATAATATAATTTTGTACAAAAGCAACATGGCCGCCCATGCCATGTTACTTTTCACCTTTTCTGCTGATTGTAGAGAGAGAAAGAAGCAGAGAAGAGCTTTGGTTTTAGAGAGAAGGAAGAAGAAGGATTCAAATTCAAGGTAAGAATTCACCGTTTTAAGTTGTTCTTGGCCGGCCTATGCCTCGGTTGTATGCTTATGTCTGTTTGTTTGTGTTTGGGTTGTGTTTCGTTGGGTTTTAGGTGTGTGAACTCATTTCATTCGGGTTTGAAGGAAGTCTTTCCCGGAAGATTGCTAAGGTGAGTTCTAGATCTCTGGTTTCTATGCTTTAAACCAGTTTTGGGGCTGGAATTGCATGTAACCAACTTTTTTTAATATGTCCTGTATGTTGTACCGTAAGTTTGGCCCTGTTCTTTTAGTGGGTGTGTTAGGGCCTGCGTATTTTGCTCGGTTTATGTGGTTGTATGCTTGTTCTAAGAGATTAGCATGCTAGATCGGTGCGATAAATGTATAAGGATGTGGATTGGGAACTGATTATAGCGTAAGATGCGGTTTCAGGTAGTTGATCATCCGCATTAAGTTTGAATATTTGCATGTGTTGATCATCCGCATTAGTTAAGTCTTCATCCGCATTTGATGAACACATCGACAATTTGTTCACCCACATTTGTTAAGTGTTCATCCGCATTTATTGTATGTTTATCCGCATTTGTCTTGTCCATGCGCATTTGCTTCAGTCATCCGCATTTGGTTCATGCGCATTTCTTTGGGACACTTGGAATATTTTCTGAGGTATTCATCCGCATTTGTTTATTCATCCGCATTTGTCTATTCATCCGCATTTCTTTGCTCATCCGCATTTCTTTAAGGGGGGAGATTTTTCTGAGAACTTGGGATGTAGAGCTTAAGTGTTAAGAAATGAGGTTTTATGGGAGACTGTGCTTGTTTACGATTTGCATGCTTTGTATGCTGTTGTGATGATGTTGTTCCATGTTATGTTTATGTCGTGACCTTACATGTTGTGACGTATGTATATGCTTATGTAAAGTAGTACTTAACGAAAGTGGAAGATAACTAAAGAGAAGTAAGAATGAATGCATGCATTAATGAACGATCAGAGGTAAGAAAGTCTTGCAAGCACTGTAAGGAGGTTCACACCCAATGAAGGGTGTTAGCTCAACGATGTGCAGGTTAGCTACCCCAGAAGGATGCACACTGGGGTCTAGTCTTTGTGACTGACCATACGTACGGGACCATTGTCGCTTACCCCGGTGCTGGGCCCGTCTTGTGCATGATGTTTGAAGTCTATTTATAGTCTTCGGCCCAGTACCCGCCTTGTGCATGATGTTTGGGGTATAGCACATGGCATTGGTCCAAATGATGATACCTCGGTGCTGGGCCAGCCTCAGGCATGATGTTTGAAGTCTATTTATAGTCTTCGGTCCAGTACCCGCCTTGTGCATGATGTTTGGGGTATAGCTCGAGGCATTAGCCTGGAGCATAGAGAAGTGAAAGTAATAATGATCGAATGAAATGTACGATAAGAAAGAGAATGAATGAATGTAAGTTGACGATGATGGAAGATAATAATAAGATTATCTATTTGTACGTATGATGAATGATCGCTTACGAAAGTAAAGTACGGTTTTGATCAAAAGAAAAGTATTTTATTTACAAAAATAGGACTCACTCAGCAACGCTGACTTTTATGTAATTTCCAGTTGGCAGGTAATGTTGATGAGGATGGCACGGGGCAGCTACTTGGCGTTTTTGGGTATGGCATCCATTTATTAAATTATGACGTTTTTGCATTGTATTGCGAACAAACAATATTTTGTAACGATTATGAATGTTGTATTATTTTGCAAAAGCAATGAATGAAATGATTTTAAATTATTCCGCTGCGTTGTTTTAGTACACCTAAATATATGTTTTATGTTTTTTTGTGCAATGATTGACCAGCTGTAAGCGTCCCGGGAACGGAGCCTTACAAGTTGGTATCAGAGCCAAAGTTTAAGTGAAACGGGTAAATATTTTCAAAAGAAACCTAAACTTAAACTGAGAATGGGACAAAGGGAAGGGATGCCAGTCCGAGTAGCTGCGTGCCATAAGGTAATTTCTTAATGTTAACCGGTATTACGTGCGCATGTTATGTGATTTATGTGCTTCTTAGTAGATTTAGATACTGATGTAGTCAGGATAGGAAATGCTTGGGGTATGAAGAGTAAAGTAAGTGGCTAATCACAACTGGCCACTATAATTAGGGACTTACTATATTTGACATAAACTGAGCTATTACCTTGAATGACCGTGTTGGTGTTTGAATCTTATAGCGTGTTAGAGGATGGCCGGTGGTAGATCTTCAAAGGCTTCTCGAGGTGGAGGTCGTGGTGGACGTGGTGCTGGACCATGGGTCACGAGAGGAAGGCCTAGGGCTGAAGAGGTGGCTCACGAAGAGCCCGAGACCCCTCATTCAGAGGGTGGTGATGAAAGTGCTAACTTAAGGGCCTTAGTGAAGGAGGCGGTTGTAGAAGAGGTTCACCGGGTCATGCAGACGATCTTACCGTCTGTGGTGACTGAAGTGATAAAGGCTGTGAGAGAAGGGGAAAGGAAAGAGAGGAATAGGTCCTCGGGAGTCAGGGAGCAACCGGAGACTGAGACGGTTGTGTCAGCTGATGAGGAAGAAGAAGAAGAGCCTGTGCCAGAGGCAGGACGAGGCTGTAACTATGGGGCATTTCAAAGATGCAAGCCCCCGACTTTTGACGGAAATGGCACTGCTGCTGCTGCTCACCGATGGGTGAGAGAGATGGAGGCTGTACTTGATATCAGCGAGTGCCGGGAGGATCAGAAGGTGAAGTTTGCCACTCACTCATTTGTGGACTCGGCCCTATATTGGTGGGACAATATTGTCCAGGCCGAGGGTAGTAGAGCGATTGGCAGGATGAGGTGGAATGAGTTGAAGAAACTGGTGATCGAGGAGTTTTGTCCTCACCTAGAGATCGACAAGGTTGAGAGGGAGTTCCTACAGCTGGAGGCGAGAACCATGACACATCAGCAATATACCACCAAATTCAATGAGATGGCACGGCTGGTGCCAGATCAGGTGACACCCTTTTCACGAAAGATTAAGAGATACATTCAGGGCTTGCCGGCGGACATCCGCAGGCACATGATCGCTGCCCGACCGAGCACATTTAGGTCAGTGGTTGATCTGGCAGGGAGGCTGTATGATGAACGGAAAGTGGTGGTGGTTGAGGTGAGTAAGAAAGGTGGTGGTGATCGGAACTGAAACGGGAAGAGGTTTGGTAGGGGTGGTGCCCCGACAAAAAACAAGCGTGCACGGGTGGATGACCGCCTTGTGGTCACATCTAGTGCGGGGTCGAAGTGGTGTGACAAATGTGGAAAGGAGCATTTCGGAGAATGTAGGTGGGGATTCAATGTATGCTTCCTGTGTGGGAGGACAGGGCATATTGCAAAGGATTGTCGTATGGCCAGATGTTTTAACTGTGGTGGAGAGGGTCACATGAGCAGGGAATGTAAGAAGCCAAGGGCTGAGAGTTCCGGAGCGAAGAAGACGACCGGAACCGAAGGGCAGAAAGCAAGCGCCAGAGCATTCACGATGACCCAGGAAGAGGCTAGGACGGACCCCGATGTTGTGTCAGGTACGTTCCTAGTAAACCAAACTCTTGCCTCCGTGTTATTTGATTTCGGTGCTAGTAAGAGCTTCATTTCTGCTGCCTTTTGTGCTAAGTTGCCTTTAAGGAGTAGGAGTATTGATGAGCCCTTCAATGTAGAAACTGCCATAGGTAAGTCTACCAGAATTTCTGAGATGATGGAAGGTTGTGTCATAGAAGTAGAAGGTCATAAATTTCCTGTTAGACCATTTGTGATGACCTTAGGCGGTTTCGATGTAGTCCTGGGAATGGACTGGTTAGCGGCCTACGAGGCGAATATCGTATGTCGCAAGAAGATGATTGGACTGACAGCGCCGAACGGGAGTTCGGTGACGATTTACGGTGATCGAGTTACTACGATTCCGAAGGTGATTTCGATGGCGGTGGCGGGAAAGTGCATGAGGCGTGGATGTAGTGCCTACATGGCCTACGTAAAAGATGTTGATACGCCAACACCACAATTGTCTGATGTACCGGTTGTGTGTGAGTTTCCAGATGTGTTCCCGAATACTTACTAGGTGTACCGCCGGACCGTGATATTGATTTTCAGATCGACCTGATACTCGGTGCCCAACCTGTTGCTAAGGCACCGTATCGGTTAGCCCCCTCTGAGCTAAGGAATTGATGGAGCAACTGCAAGAGTTGCTTGATAAGGGGTTCATTAGACCGAGTATCTCTCATGGGGTGCCCCGGTTTTGTTTGTAAAGAAAAACAACGGTAGTATGAGGATGTATATTGACTACCGGAGCTGAACAAGTTGACGGTGAAGAATTGGTATCCATTGCCGAGGATTGCTGACCTGTTTGATCAGCTCCAAGGTGCCAGTTGGTTTTCGAGAACAGATCTCCGATCTGGTTACAATCAGTTGAAGGTGAAGGAGCAGGATATTCCTAAAACAGCTTTTCGTACGTGTTATGGACACTACGAGTTCCTCGTTATGTCTTTCGGTTTAACCAACGGGCCAGCTGCTTTTATGGATCTGATGAATCGAGTGTGTCGGCCGATGTTGGATAAATCAGTGATTGTGTTCATCGATGATATCTTGATTTATTCGAAGAGCGAGGTGGAACATGCCAGTCACATTCGAGAGGTATTAGAGACGTTGAGAAGGGAGAAGTTGTATGCTAAGTTCTCCAAGTGCACGTTCTGGTTGCGCGTGGTTTAGTTTTTGGGTCACGTGGCGAATCCCGAGGGGATCATGGCGGACCCGGCAAAGGTGGAAGCGGTGATGCAATGGAAGTCTCCAAGGACGCCATCCGAGATCCGTAGTTTCTTGGGGTTGGCGGGCTATTATAGGAGATTCATCCAAGACTTCTTTAAGATAGCTTCTCCACTGACCAAGTTGACCTGTAAGGATGTGAAGTTTGTTTGGGGTCAAGAGCAAGAGAAGGCTTTCGAAAAGTTGAAGACGAGGTTGACACAAGCTCCTGTCTTATCATTACCCGAAGGGAGCGAGGATTTGGTGGTTTATTTAGATGCTTCTTACTCAGGGTTGGGTTGTGTGTTGATGCAGTAAGGGAAGGTTATAGCTTATGCATCCCGGCAGTTGAAGGTTCATGAGGTTAATTACCCTACACATGATTTGGAGCTAGTAGCTGTGGTCTTTGCATTAAAAATTTGGAGGCACTACCTGTACGGGACGAGGTGCACCATCTTCACTGACCACAAGAGCTTGAAGTACTTCTTCGAGCAGAAGGATTTGAACATGAGGTAAAGGAGATGGTTGGAACTGATAAAGGATTATGATTGTGAAATCCATTACCATCCGGGCAAAGCCAACGTAGTGGCGGATGCCCTTAGCCGAAAGGAGAGGCCTGAACCAATCCGGGTGAAGGCTTACCAATTGGTTTTGACCTCCGATGTGATGAAGAAGGTCAAGGAGTTTCAAGATGAGGCGTTGAAGGATGATCATCTTAACTCTGAATGGATGAGAGGTCTAGTCGCGAAATTGGGTGAAAACACTCTTGGTGTTAGAACCCGATTCGGACGAATGTGGATTCCTCGTTATGGGGATCTACGTGGGAAGATCATGGACGAAGCCCATAAGACTCGATACTCCATTCATCCCGGTGCCACGAAAATGTATCAGGATATGAAGAAAGATTATTGGTGGCCGGGTATGAAGCGTGACGTAGTGGAGTACGTGAGTAAGTGCCTTACTTGCTTGCAAGTGAAGGCGGAGCATCCGAAGTTGTACGGGAAAATCCAACCTTTTGATATACCCAAGTGGAAGTTGGAGCATATCACCATGGACTTTATCACGAAGCTGCCGCGTACCGTGAAGGGCTACGATGCCATATGGGTGATAGTCGACCGTCTGACAAAGAGTGCTCACTTCCTACCGATCCGAGAGACGTATTCATCTGAGAAGTTAGCAGATCTATTCTTCAGGGAGATTCTAACTCATCACGGTGTGCCGGTGTCTATTGTTTCTGATCGTGACACTCGGTTTACATCTAAGTTCTGGAAGAGATTTCATGATGCAATGGGGACGAGGTTACACATTAGCACGGCTTATCATCCACAGATGGATGGTCAGTCGGAGAGAACCATTCAACGCTTGAGGATATGCTTCGGGCATACGTCATTGATTTTGGAGGTAGTTAGGATGACCACTTACCGTTAGCGGAGTTCTCATACAATAACAGTTATCATGCCAGCATTGGTATGCCCCCTTATGAGATGCTATATGGTAGGAGATGTAGAACACCCGTTTGTTGGGGTGATATTGGTCAGAAGGAGTTAGGAAGTATTGAGGTGATTGAGGCTACGACTGAGAAGCTCGAAAAGATCAAAGCCTTTATGAAGGAAGCCAAAGATAGGCAAAAGTCTTATGCCGATAAGAGACGTAGACCGATTGAATTCCAGGTGGGCGATATAGTTATGTTGAAAGTCTCACCTTGGAAGGATATCATTCGGTTCAGGAAGCGGGGAAGTTGAGCCCGAGATACATAGGGCCTTTCAGAATCATTGCTCGAGTAGGAGAGGTGGCCTACAGGTTGGAGTTACCCGATGAGTTAAGTGGAATTCACTCTACATTCCATGTATCTCATCTGCGGAAGTGTTTAGCTGATGAAGATATGGTTGTACCACTGGAAGACATTGAAGTTGATGAAAGGCTCAATTATGTAGAGCAACCAGTGGCAATCATTGATCGCAAGGAGAAGAGGTTAAGGAATAAAGTGGTTCCCCTGGTGCGGGTACAGTGGAAGCACAGGAAGGGATCCGAGTCTACGTGGGAGACTGAAGAAGTGATGAGGCAGTATTACCCACATCTGTTCGAGGAATAACAGGTTTCGGGGGACGAAACCTATATAAGGGGGGTGGACTTGTAACACCCAGTTTTTTTTAGAATAGAAGTGAAGAAAAGAAGGAAATGCAATTAAACCCAAATAGAGGGGTTAAAAGTGTGCAAGGTACAAAATATAATATAATTTTGTACAAAAGCAATATGGCCGCCCTTGCCATGTTACTTTTCACCTTTTCTGCTGATTGTAGAGAGAGAAAGAAGCAGAGAAGAGCTTTGGTTTTAGAGAGAAGGAAGAAGAAGGATTCAAATTCAAGGTAAGAATTCACCGTTTTAAGTTGTTCTTGGCCGGCCTATGCCTCGGTTGTATGCTTATGTGTGTTTGATTGTGTTTGGGTTGTATTTCGTTGGGTTTTAGGTGTGTGAACTCATTTCATTTGGGTTTGAAGGAAGTATTGCCGGAAGATTGTTAAGGTGAGTTCTAGATCCCCGGTTTCTATGTTTTAAACCTGTTTTGGGACTGGAATTGCATGTAACGCTCTTTTTTTAATATGTCCTGTATGTTGTACCGTAGGTTTGGCCCTGTTCTTTTAATGGGTGTGTTAGGGCCTGCGTGTTTTGCTTGGTTTATGTGGTTGTATGCTTGTTCTAAGAGATTAGCATGCAAGATCGGTGCGATGAATGTATAAGGATGTGGATTGGGAACTGATTATAGCGTAAGATGCGGTTTCAGGTAGTTGATCATCCGCATTAAGTTTGAATATTTGCATGTGTTGATCATCCGCATTAGTTAAGTCTTCATCCGCATTAGATGAACACATCGACTATTTTGTTCACCCGCATTTGTTAAGTGTTCATCCGTATTTGTTGTATGTTTATCCGCATTTGTCTTGTCCATGCACATTTGCTTCAGTCATCCGCATTTGGTTCATGCGCATTTCTTTGGGACACTTGGAATATTTTCTGAGGTATTCATCCGCATTTGTTTATTCATCCGCATTTGTCTATTCATCCGCATTTGTCTATTCATCCGCATTTGTTTGCTCATCCGCATTTCTTTAAGGGGGGAGAGTTTTCTGAGATTTTTGGATGTAGAGCTTAAGTGTTAAGAAATGAGGTTTTATGGGAGACTGTGCTTGTTTACGATTTGCATGCTTTGTATGCTGTTGTGATGATGTTGTTCCATGTTATGTTTATGTCGTGACCTTACGTAGTGTGACGTATGTATATGCTTATGTAAAGTAGTACTTAACGAAAGTGGAAGATAACTAAAGAGAAGTAAGAATGAATGCATGCATTAATGAACGATCGGAGGTAAGAAAGTCTTGCAAGCACTGTAAGGAGGTTCACACCCAATGAAGGGTGTTAGCACAATGTGTGCGGGTTAGCTACCCCTGAAGGATGCATAATAGGGTCTAGTCTTTGTGACTGACCATACGTACGGGACCATTGTCGCTTACCCCGGTGCTGGGCCCGCCTTGTGCATGATGTTTGAAGTCTATTTATAGTCTTCGGCCCAGTACCCGCCTTGTGCATGATGTTTGGGGTATAGCACATGGCATTGGTCCAAATGATGATACCTCGGTGCTGGGCCAGCCTCAGGCATGATGTTTGAAGTCTATTATAGTCTTCGGTCCAGTACCCGCCTTGTGCATGATGTTTGGGGTATAGCTCGAGGCATTAGCCTGGAGCATAGAGAAGTGAAAGTAATAATGATCGAATGAAATGTACGATAAGAAAGAGAATGAATGAATGTAAGTTGACGATGATGGAAGATAATAATGAGATTATCTATTTGTACGTATGATGAATGATCGCTTATGAAAGTAAAGTCCGGTTTTAATCAAAAGAAAAGTATTTTATTTATAAAACTATCACTCACTCAGCAACGCTGACTTTTATGTAATTTCCAGTTGGCAGGTAATGTTGCTGAGGATGGCACGGGGCAGCTACTTGGCGTTTTTGGGAATGGCATCCATTGATTAAATTATGATGTTTTTGCATTGTAATGCGAACAAACAATATTTTGTAACGATTATTAATGTTGTATTATTTTGCAAAAGCAATGAATGAAATGATTTTAAATTATTCCGCTGCGTTGTTTTAGTACACCTAAATATATGTTTTATGTTTTTTTGTGCAATGATTGACCAGCTGTAAGCGTCCCGGAAACAGGGCCTTACATATTAGATTTTATTAAATCCATTCAATCTCGGAATTAGAGTTTAACCAAATTGATTCCAAGTCAGCAACGATCAAAATTGCTTTGTGATTAAAATCATTGAATTAAACTTCTTGGCAAGAAAGTAACAAGTAGTTTGCATTAAATTGCACCAATGGTTAAACCGCACCTTTTATAATTATCACGCATGAAGTTTTAGTTTAAATTAACCATTAGTACACTAAATTTTTAGTTCAATTTAGTTTGTCTATTATAATCATCACATGGAACAAATTATAAAATCGATCTAGTTTAAGATTCAATATGAAAGGTGAGATTATCCTGATCACCGTGATTTAATTATAAATTATTAAATTTTGAATAATGTTGAAAATTTGTTAACGATTGTATTTTACTATATAAAAATTTTAAAATTTAAAAAACTTACAAATAAATCGCAACTCGGTTGGCTTATTCAACTACTTTATTTTTATTCAATAGACAAGTTTCAATTTTGAGGACTAAGGTAACTAATCCATAGGTTAGCTAAATTTGATAAAATAATTTGCAGTATAACTCTTTTGAAGTCTTAATTGCCTGTACTCTGGCAATCTCATATTCCACAAAAAATTATTAGGTTTTATGAATTATTTATTAGCAGAGTATGTATTTTTTATTACTATATTAAGAGCTGAAATTTTTGTTGTTTTTAACAGCTATGAGCTTTAGCGTATTTATATTTAAATACTAACTCTTTAGTTCAGGTTAACTTGCAGGTATATAATATACAAAAGGGACTGTTTTGCAAAGCATGGGCTGTATATTGTAAAATTCTTAGTCATGTGAAAACAAATACGTTTGGAGCAATGGCGGAGCTCAAGTATTTTTATAAGGAGAAGGGGGTGAAAATAAATTTTTTTAGGCGGCGGCATAACTTAATATATATATAAAAAGTTTAGACCTAACATGCGCAAACTAATGTTTGGAGCTTTTTTAGATGAGGAATGAGGCGCCTAATCAAGAAGTTCTATAAAATACTAAAATTAGTATTTGAATACATTAATCTTATTATCTGTAATTTTTAATTCCAATCATAAGACTTATACATAGATTTTTTAATTATATTTTTATTATTTTATTATTCAAACCCATGTAATACACGGGTATATAATCTAGTTCGTATATATATATATATATATATATATATATATATATATATAATATATATATAATATATATATAGAGAGAGAGAGAGAGAGAGAGAGAGGGAGGTTTCTAAGGTTTATACTTAGAGGCTGATGCAACGAAAGCATCCAAAGAGCTCTCAGCATGCATGCATGAAGCACAGAGTAAAGTTACTTCAGAAGTTTTACACCACTCAAAGGAAATAATCCTAGTGTAAAATCTTCGAAGCCAGATGACAAAATCTTCCGAAGAAAAAAATGAAGTCTTCCGAATCTTCAGAGACAAAGTCTTTCGAATCTTCAGAGACAAAGTCTTTCGAAGCCAATGACTGATTTCTTTCGAAGACAGAGAAGACATGCTTTCTCTGATCACCTTTTGACAAAAGCTGAACAACTTTCCACTGCCACCTCTAATAACTCACCAACTTAGATAAGTTGGTGAAAAGGTCCATGCTTTTTTAAACTGTAGATTATGGTCATTGGTCTGTAACTTTCTACTTTTGTACCTTTTATCCTTTTGTAATATATTAGGATGTGAGCTATGACATGTCGTAATCACTAGTTAAAAGGAAATCTGCCTTTTGACTCTACATTGATCTTTTTGTCTAGTTTAGTGTTTCCAGCTGGCTTTTAAAGTATGGCCGGCTGTATGATGTAGTATAAAGTGTCTCAAGTACTTGTATCTTATGATATGCTTCGTAACACTTGTAAGAACTTGAGAGCAATATATATCATTCTTGAAAACCATATTTGAGTGTTCTTGTTCTTGTTCTTTTACTTGTGTTCTTTGTGTCATCTAATCGGTTCCCTATTTGATCTATTAAGTGTTGCACATCTCTCCATCCTTGTGAAACTGTTCCATTGACCACCCTTCACTGGACCTACAATTGGTATCAGAGCATCTCAGGCTCTAGATTGTAAGATCTCACCATCTTTGATCACTTCAGTTTCAGAGAACACTTAACAACTCAAATGGTAGCTCTAGCTAAAGCTGATATGGAAACTGGTATTATGACAAAGTCTCCACTAATCACTCCTGATGACTTTGATACTTGGTGCCAACATATGGATGGTTCATCAAGTCTCAAGATTGCAGGATGTGAAGATCTGTTGTCAAAGGATCATAAATTCCATGCACCTCTTCAGCCACTACTGGAGGTGGCATGATACCAAAGGAAATGGCTGGCTATTCTGATGAAGACTGGAAAAGAATAGAAATAGATCAGAAGGCCATGACCGCTCTTCAAACTGCTCTTCCCAACTCCATTTACAGAGGCTTTAAGAAGTGCAAAACGGCTAAGCAGTTTTGGGATGCACTGAGGCTGATGTACGATGGGTCTGATGAAGCCAAGGAGAACAAGAAGGATATCTTGAAGCAATAGTTTAAAAACTCATGTTGGTCCACTTGATCATTGATACAGTGCACTTGATTGATAAACGCAAACAAATCCCACTGATAACATAAATATCAATGATATTTGTGTGAAATCTAGATCAAACAAATATAAAATGGATGAATATATGAAGAACACTCAAGAACACCAAATAAATCTTTTGTTTGATCTGAATTGATTGCTAAATATATTACAAAGTGAAAGCCTCTCAATCAATGGCTCATTCAAGCTCTTAAAACCTAATTGTCACTAATCTATATATAGTGATAATATTCACTAATGACATATTAAGCCCCTAGACTTAGACAATTAGAGAAATTACATATAAATATAAAATGACTTAAACATAAATAAATGTATTTTGTTGACACAAAATATATTTATTAACAATAAACTCCTAGTCATTTATATCTTAACATCTTGTCTCGGTTCTTTGTTCCGAATGCGTCTGTTTGCCTTTTCCGATGACTTTGACAGTGACGTTGACCTTTGTTGACTTTGACTGTGTTGCTAATATAGACTATCCTCATCAGACCCAACAATATTCCCCCTTAGTCTATCATTATCAACGTCTTGTATCATGATCAGCACCGATTAGTCAACCATATAATGATCTTCAATCTTCCTCTTGATTGATGATCTGGTATTGAAGATTTTTCATCTTTCAGTCTCCCCTTTTTGTATACTCCCCCTCTTCGTGTGCATTCTTTGTGAATGATCAGGAACAACTTTTCCAACTCTCTATTCTTGAGTGCTTTAGAAGATGTAGGAGGAGGAATCCTAGCTTGGTATCTTCTGCAAACTTAAGGAACAGGTTCTCTGGTCAGGTACTTTGCTCAGCTAATGATCGGCCATCATTTGAAGCAAAAATCTATAACACAATCACAACCATAATCTCGCAACTTCCTGTAAGATCATTTCAGTTAACAAATAAACCCGTGTTTATTTATGTGTGCAATTTCCCATGAAATGCATGTGAAAATAATAACATTTTAATAGCATAATGTGGAAGACTTAAAATAATTTGAAATGAAAAACCCCCTTTTTTTATATATATATATTTTTAATCACCTTACACCAAGAACTAATTCTATCATGAAATCACATCTTCAAGATATACTTAAGCACAAGGATGTATTTAAACATCGACAAGTTAGTGAGATCACACTAAAGCAGAGTTTGATCACGATTTTAAAATTTTGATAGTCAAAAACAGTTCAAGAATGATTGTTGGTATATTTGTCCAATTTAAACCCATGCCTTATCCTTTTCAACGAGTGACCTGTAACTGATTTTTTCATGTTTTAGGTTTGATTGGAGAAGCTCAGGTAACTTGGTTCCCACATACATCCGGCAAAGAACTTATCCCGTCATCAGGGCTTATTGAGTAATATGATTAACTTTGCTTGATTTTCTTTTGAGGTTCAACAATGATCTTAGTTTAAGAATCATTGTCCTTTTATTTTAAGGAACAGAGGATGAGAGCTCCAGGTCTATACTTACGTATAACAGAGGAGATGATCATCTAAGCGTGCTGATGAGAGCTTTAGGTCTATACTCACTTATAACAGAGAAGATCATCGCTCCAGGTCAATGCTTCAGTATAGCAGAGGAGATAAGCACGATATATACATCTGAAGACCTAACAAGAAGCTACATTCAAGACTTGGGGATAGGGAGATTTTGGGAAAGGAAGGGATCAAGGCAGAAGTCAGATACTCTCAACCCGTTTTTGATGAGACTTGTAACTTTATGCAGGCCAAGATGTCATGGATATGATCCTTATCACCGAGTTCTAAAGCTTTAGTTAGGCTACAGAATCAGTGTTTACTTCGTTTTCGGGCTGAGCCTACCATGCATATCATATAATGAAACTGTCTTTTTAGATTTTAAATTTTAAGTGATACAGACATCTACATCATTTACTATCATTTCTCACAAAGGTACAAGTCATGCAACCAAGCAAACAAAGAAAACATACTATCATTTCTCGATCATCACAAATCAAGTTCTTAGTTCCCATTTCAATTATACTAGCAAAGAAAGCCTTCCAAATTATACTATCAAAAAGATGAGAAATGAAGTACCAAGAAAAATGCAGTGATTGTGAAGTGTGAACTGTAATAGTGCAGATAAGTATCCACAATATGGATGAGATACCAAAACCATAACCTGTTTGTTCCGCTTCAAATTTGACTGAGGAACATTCTCTGTCAGTAAAACGGATTACTAACAGTCCTCCTGAACTGTTCATGCACTCATTAACAGATTAGTTAGAGAGGGGGACCCAGGCCATCATGGTCCTAGGAGTTCCTTTTTCATCAGTGTACATAACCTGCTTTAGCATACACCCTTTTGAAAAATCATTCATTTCTTTAACCTTTTGTTTTACTTTCCAAATTTGTTTCTGTTCAATTACTTTAGATTTGAAAGAATTGAATTTGGAAATCATTTTCTTTTTAAGACCCGTATTTGAAACATTGGTCCTTTTCATCTTTGAATCATGTGAAACGGCTTCACATGAGAAGGTTTGGATAGATTGTTCTTCATCCAACCATTCAAAGATGTGTGCTTTTTACTTTTTGAACCAGAGAAGCAACCCGTGCCCCAAGCCTGTCTTTGAACTTGAGTGCACTTCTTTAGCACATGACCTTCTTTTCCACATCTAAAGCAAGCCTTGAAAGGCTTTTGGTTCTTTGAAGTCTCGTGGAAAGAAGGAGAGGGTGGAGCCTGCTTTGTGGTTGTTGCAGCTTGTCTACAACCTTGAAGCTTCTTCTTTCGGATATTAGAAGATTGAACTTTTTGAGGCTTTGTCGATATGGATTTCGAACTAAGCTGTGATTTGGCGTGTGATGTTCGAAGAGATGAGATCTGAACATTCTTTTGAGAACCCTTTTGTATGACTGGTGACTTGGCAGACTTGGAGGCCGATTTATGGGGAGCTTGAAGGATAGCAGATGAAGATAGTGAGTGCTTCTGCTGAGTTTTAGAGGGACTGCTGATTTGTTTAGTATTTGGAGATAAGATCCGTATAGATCTTGATTCAAATTTTGAAATCATTTAAGACTTGACAACTTCAGGTGACTTAATGATTTTTGATTCATCATCTGAGCTTATCCAGTCTTGTATACACAAGTCTGCTTCCAACGGATCTTGATTGATACCACTTATGGTGTTCCGATTGCCTGACGATTCCACAGCTATTCCTTCTTTGACAAACCTGACAGGAACAAAAGAAGGGATGTTACCTGTTTTGAATTTGTTAAAGAAGTTATGGGAAACACCTGATATTGGATTTGAAGCGTCAAAGGTGGAATTATCATTTTGCTTATTAGATCCTTGTTTGATTTGTCCCAAACCTACAGGAGAATCATATTCATATCAAACCTCTTTGTGATTAACACTGCTTAAACCTGCATGTAGACTGTTAGTATCTACAACTTTAATTAAATCATTAGAAGGATGAGGTTGAGGCATAGGAGAGTAACAATGAGTGCTAGGAGGAGGATAAACATATGAAGTTTCACCACATCCGACACCCGTTTTGATTCTAGCTCCCCTTTGCTTACAGAATAGTTCTTACTGTTTCATCTCTGATATCATCCATTTATCAAGTTTAGTTTTAAGCTTGCTAGTCTCAAATTCTACTAATTGTGACTCATTCGCTCAAAACATTAATCTCAACATTCTTTTCCAAAAGATTTCTTTTTTAAAGATCATTTTCCTTTAAAGCTTCTCTTAGTTTGATAAAATATTTAGACTCATTGATTTTAAGTTCTTTATTTAATTGTTTTAATTCTTTTTCATTTTCTAACAATAATCTGTTAGCTTTATAAACTCCAAATAAACAAATTTTATAGGGAGGAGAACACATGTCTTGAACAACCTCATAAGGAAGTTCCATAACTAGCTTTTCAGCAGCTAGGGATTTTTCATATTGACAGACAGGAGTGTTCTTTTTGTATTCTTCCTCCTCAGCAGCTCTCTTCTTAGCTTCTTTAGCTTCACCTTCCTCTTGCTTTCCTTCATCCTGAACTTTACACCGGCTTTCACAATCACCAACATCACCAACACTCTCACCTTGAGTGACACACCTGAATTCTTTGAAAGGATCAAAATCCTTAACAAAATCCTCATCACTGTTTACACCTCAGCCATCAATGCATGGTTGACTTCTTCTTTAGTTTTTTTTTATCTCAACACTTGAAGATACACCACCATACATGAATTGATTATACTCTCCTCTTTTCATATCCAAATGAAATAACTTTAGCTTGTTGATAACTTCAATGAGTTTGTAGTCAGCAAAATTTCTTTCCTGCTTTAACAATCTAACTTGTGGACTCTATTATAGAGGAAGAGATTCCAAAAGTTTTGTGAGTTGTTCATGGTTCCCCAGCTGGTCATCATACTTCTTAAGGTTGCTTGCCACCATCAGAAATCGATCAACAAAATCAGATATCTTTTCATCTTTCATGGCTGCAAAAGAATCAAACCGACTTTGTGCCAATATTAGATTATCAGATTTGAAGGAATTAGGGACTTCTGAAAGAGCCATTTTTGACATGATCAGAAATTAATTTCGCTGGCAATTTTGCTAGTAATTTTGCTACTAGTTTCACTAGTAATTTCGACAGCAGTTTCACCCAGCAGTGGCACGCTGATGCTAGTTTCGCAGGGTAGTTTCGCCCGAAACTAGTTGAACTTTCATTCAGAAATCAATTTGGCAGCAATTTCGCTGGGTTTGGCACACAAACACCATGAACTTTCATTCAACGCATGTACTTTCACAGGGACGAAGAAACCAGATTCAAAAATCAAGAACTGTGTAGCTTCCCTGAAAGAGCTCTAGTTTCTCCTAGCGAAACTATGTAGTTTTGCTGAATGAAGATACAGTTTTGCTGGAAGAGCTGTAGATTTGGCAGACATATCTGAACGACTTTTTCAGCACGAAATCAATCCAAACTCATCCAAATCTCAATGAATTTGAGATCTGATGATTTCTAAAGCTTCCCACACCAAAATAGAGCAATCCTTAATCAATTTCCATGTCCAAAACATATAGATCAAATAAAAAATGAATGGAACAGTGACTTTAAACTAGAAAACCAAACAAAACTCAAATAATCAAGAGCACAATGACTCTGATACCATATTGTTGGTCCACTTGATTGTTGATACAGTGCACTTGATTGATAAACGCAAACAAATCCCACTGATAACACAGATATCAATGATGTTTGTGTGAAATCTAGATCAAACAAATATAAAATAGATGAATATATGAAGAACACTCAAGAACACCAAATAAATCCTTTGTTTGATCTGACTTGATTGCTAAATATATTACAAAGTGAAAGCCCCTCAATCAATGGCTCATTCAACCTCTTAAAACCTAATTGTCACTAATATATATATAGTGATAATATTCACTAATGACATATTAAGCCCCTAGACTTAGACAATTAGAGAAATTACATATAAAATATAAAAATGACTTAAACATAAATAAATATATTTTGTTGTCATAAAATATATTAATTAACAATAAACTCCTAGTCATTTATGTCTTCAACATCTTGTCTCGGTTCTTCTTCTCGAACACGTTTGTTTGCCTTTTTGATGACTTTGACAGTGACGTTGACCTTTGTTGACTTTGACTGTGTTGATAATATAGACTATCCTTATCAGACCCAACACTTCACCTAAAAGACAGGTGAAACCATGACTCAACAATACTTCAGGTATGTTGTAATTGTGGACACTCTGACTAATGTTGGAGTAGAACTTAAGAATAGAGACGTAGTGAGGAAGTTCATGTTCTCTCTTCCCAGACATTGGACTCACTATTGTGTGGCTATTAAGAGAACTGAGAACCTCTCTACTCTTACTCTCACAGAGCTGAACTTGCAAAATCCATCCAGCAGATCTTCCAACAACCAGTAGAGTTCAACCCTTCATGTGGTCGAAAAGGAAAGCATAGAACCACAGCATCATCTCATATGCTTCCCTAAAAACTTGCAAAAGGGTCCTTTCATAATGTTCCCCGAGACACCTAGGGAGAACGACATCCAAGGAAGCCCGTTCCAAGGAAAGCATAGAACCACAGCCTTTGTGTTTACTGATGAAAGTTGTGGCAACTTTTTTTTTTACTCTTGAAGACCTAGACTGCATCCATCCAGATGATCTGGAGTACATGGAGATAGTCCACCAGATGGCTCTTCTCACTCACAGGGCCAAGTAGTTCTAGAAGAGGACAGGGAGAAAGTCTCCCAATAATGTGGCTAGTGGAAAGTTTGGGCTGGACAAAAGCAAAGTGAAGTGTTACAACTGTAACCAAATAGGACACTTTGCTAGAGAATGCAAGGCACCAAGGACAAGTGGTGGCCAAGTACAAACCAGACCAAACTACACTGATGCAGCTCCAAGATCTGAGAAGCCAAGCCAACCTAAACAACAAGCTGCTGTTGCTATTGAAGAAGGAGGCTTTGACTAGAGTTTCATATAGAAGATACTTCCCCAAACCAAGCACTGATGGATGATCATGAAGAAGCTAAGCTATTGGAACATCTCTGTACCCCTAAATGCATTGCTAAAGTTAACATGTGTAGGTCCTATAATTTGGAAGTGATATCTGATCTTGAGTCCTTAAACATCTTAAAAGCTGATTTTAAAAGAGCTAAAAATAACTATAAACTTAAAATAAAGATTTAGAAAAAACCTTTTCAACTCTTAAGCATAAGCACACAAATTACAGGACTCAGATCAGGATCTCATTACCAAATTAACTTATCAGCAAAGCTAAGGCAGAAAAATGTGTTCTTGAAGAGGAAACCTTCAAGAACATAATATCCATGCATGCAAAGATTTTTTATCAAAACAGGAAAGGATTGGGTTCAAGTGAGATAACTCCTCCACACACACTATTATCTGTAAGATCTCCAAGGTGTGGAACTTGTCAAGATGAGCTACCCTCCATAGAACCCATTCAAGAAGAGGATGAAGATGAAGATGAGGTAGTGAAGGATGAACCTGAGGCGAGTGACAAGGGTTATCTTAAGAAGGGACACTATACTCCAAGAGAGAAGAAAGAATCCAGGATGATAAAATCTACAAGGAAGAACTTGATCAGGGCTGCCAAAAGAAAATCCAAGAAAGCCCAAGAGATCAAGGCCACCTTCAACTGCAAGCAAAGACAAGTTTTCATCTCTGCTGGATTTGAAGTGGTAATGACTGAGGACACAACCATGGACTCTAGTACCAGGAGTTCTAGTTCATATCCAAGTCATCCTGATTCAAAGAAGAAGACTGATAAAATGTGTACCACTACTGCACAGCTTGAACCATCTAGTTCCAAGAGCAAGCCTCATCCCAAGAAGCCTACTGCATCATTTGTAAAGATGAAGAAGGAAGTAGAAAGTGATCAAGCTCAGCCTCCCTCTCAAAAGAAAACTCTTAAAAGTATGTTAATGAATGCATCATATATGGTAGTACTTCTCATTTTGCCTAGGATTGCATCTACAATCCTAAAAGTACTATCCACATGAACAAGAAGAAAACTTCTGAGAAGAAGAAGAAAATAGCTTCGGAAGGAAAATCTCTTCCTTTCAGAAGCTCCAAATTAAAGAGGAAGAAGATAAGTGAAAACTTACATTCGAAAAGAAAATTTGGTCTCGGAAGATATGCTTCCGAACTACTGAAGTCTGCTGTAGTGGATGCAAAAGCTTCTAAAGGTCCGGTCTCCAAAACTTCTGAAGTAATCAAAACTTCCAAAGTGTTGAAGGCCAAGTCTAGTTTCCAAGGATGATATGGAAGATGAAGGAAGGCCATATGATTGAAAGTTCTTCATTAACAACAGGAAATGATCCTCAGAACTTGCATATAGGATCAATCACTATTGCATCATCTTTGTCAGGATCAGTGATCTAAGTTTGATCAATTAGAGTTGAATCACAGCGGAATTAGAGCAAGAATTAAACAAATATAGCAAGAACACAATAAATATTCAATGGAACAGTACACGGTTATATAGAAATAGGGTTTTCTGCAAAGGGATAATAACATTCATGCACACATGCTTCGGTGGCGGCTGCTAGGTTTTTCTAAGCTGCACCGATTACAATTAGGTCAGCATTCCTTATATATAGGAATGTGACGTCTGCTGATGTCACTTGATAGTGACGTCTAACAGAATTATTACAAACTACTGAAAGTAAGCAAACTACTGAGAATGTTCACAACAACTGAGAACATCTCAGAGTATTCTAAGTACACGAAGAAACATAAAACTACTGAAACTACAAGTACAGAAAAGAAAATACAACTACTGAAAGGAAACCATCACAACTACTGAAGAGGTCTTCTTCAGCTATTGTGACAATCATCTGAAACTTGGTCTTCAGTCTTTGTCTTCAGCTCTTTCACTTCAGACTTTGTCTTCAGCTCTTTTAGCTTCAGACTTTGTCTTCAGCTCTTGTCTTCAGACTTTGTCTTTAACTCTTTCACTTCAGACTTTGTTATCAGCTGATGTCTTCAGCTGTTGCAGACTACTTCAGTTGTTGTAATGTCCGTGGGACTTAAAGGTTTTTCTGATCAGGCTCATTGGTTCTTTTGGTCCAACAAACTCCCCCTGAACCAATGCAGCCAAAACCTTTAAGCTTATTGAGGTCCCACTTATTCTTGGCAGAAATACTCTCTTGATCAGCTTTAGAGATATCGGATAAGCACAGGCCAGGGAACAGGTTTCAGTAGATGTGAATGTCAAAGGATGGAAGGGAACTCTGTCTTGGGGAACTGGACACAGAGCCGTTATCCCAACCATGAAACCTACTTCCCATTGATGAGTCTATAAGACTCTCTGACGTAGGCCTCAAGGAGAACAACTTGTTCCTCCTTAGTGAGTTCTTCTGCTTCTCCTTCGAAGAAGAACTCTGGGCCATAGTACTCTGATAAGTACTTTATCGTCTTTCCATTTTTCAACTCAACAGTTGTTATCTCTCTGTAAGCAAATTCATCTGGGTGAGTCCCTTCTAATAACAACTGGAGTTCATTTTTCTTGATCTCTTCAAGCCTCTTGTATAACAACCCCTTCTTGACCATTTTGTTCTCCATTAGAGTTTGAGGGGTCATCTTTGACTTGTAGGCTCTCTTGAAGTCTTCAAGTATTTCCCAGGGTGAGACTACAATGGCCAACATAATAGCAGCATCTATGGTCTTTCTCACTTGGCCATTGTATCTACTTGGTATGGATTTCTTATGAATTCTAGAACTAACCCTGGGGTCTGGCCAAATCCTTACTCTCTCCTTTTGATATTGAAAGGTATACCTGAGAGCATACAGCCTTTGAGCGTGTTTCTTCATAGCTTGTATAGATGATGACTGAGGAAACTCTTTGTCAATCATCTTCAAAAGTTGCTCATCGTGCTGTTTCTGCTGTTCTTCTTCTTCAATCTTAACTTTCACCATTTGCCTCTGAAAGTCTGGTGTGATCATTTGTTGACTTCTGGGCTCAGGTAATTTTAGAACAGCAGAGATTGGCAGACTATCTTCTTCATCATCTCTTCTTCTTCTTCTACCATCCTCAACACCCTTCTCCTCCTTCTGGGTGCATCACTGGATGTGGTTTGAGGTGGTTTTTGGGGTAAGGGAGTTGGTTTTGAGGGTTGAGTTGATTTGGAGAGTTGTGGGGTTGGTTGTTTTTGAGAGGGAGTTTGGGAAGGCTGATCTAGCATTTTTATGGTGAGTTTGGCTTTGGAAAGCTTGGCCATATCAGTTCTCTTCCCAGCACCTGCTTCGTCTAAGGCTTCTATAATCAACCCCTTATTGAATTCTTCAGAAGCACAGATTCTGGTGGTTATTGCCAGAATACTGTCTCTGGTCCATGATTTAATCTCAATTAATGATCTTCCCAAGTATTTTGCAATAAACCTGATCATTATCTCCAACCTCTCCCTTTCCATCACACTATAACTGGCCCATCTTTCTTGTATCTCATTAATCTCCAGCCTTCTGATCTCAGTGTCTAATGTGGCTGTATCAAAGCCCTGTCTGAAGAGTTGATCTATTATTCTGTCCATTGATCTGCTGTGAGCTTCATCAGCTTCTTTAATCAGATCTTCCAATGATTTCTCTTCATCAGGCTTTTGAGTTTCAGCACTTTTCTTTCTCTTGTATGTGATCAGCTGTTTTTCCTGTTCTTTTTCTTGTTGTTTCTCCTCTTCCACTCTCTTTCTCTTTCTTTCTTTCACTGCCTTAGACTCCCCCTTTTTGGGTGCATTGGGTTCAGGGGTTTGAATGGCAGAAAGCTTCTTTTGCACAGCATCATCAACAAGTGTTTTTAGATTCGAGGAGATCCTCTCATCAATGGCTTTATGCACAATCTCATTGATGATGGGAGTGATGAGAGGTAAGGAATTTTGAAATGTAGCAACCATCTGCTCAGAGGGGTTCTGTCCCTGAGAGGTGGTGCCAACAACAGTGGCTGGTGGCTCAGTTGAGTGAAGTGGCGGAGTGTTTGGGGAACCTTCAGATGAAGGTGCCATCTGTGGGTTTATTGGGGCAGATGGACTTTGATCCTGAGACATTTTGGCAAGCAGTTCTTTGAGTCTGCTCACCTCAGCCTCAAGGATTGTGTTATGGGCTAAGACATCGTAGAAAAAGCCCAGGTCATCATCAGTTTTTGCTGAATCACCTGACCTCCTGATTGAATCAGGATGTACATGCCCTGAGTGTAGATCAGGTGTAGCATGTGCCCCTTGTTCTTGGTTCTGGGGACTTCCTGCCTCAGGACTGAGTCCTTCATCGGCAGTTGCCTCTGGTGAGGTCTTAGAGATGTTACCAACTTCATCCTGTTCATTTGCTGAATCAGTAGAAGTGGCAGCCTCACCAGATGTTCTAACCTCCTCCTTTACACGGGGAGATTGAACATTATAACCCCTGTGCTGTGGGTTATCAGCAGCATTTTGGTCCTCTTCCTCAGCTGTTGAGGTTCTCCCCATTGTAATTGGTGTCTGGGGAGGAGGAGAGGAATGCAGCTGACTCAACACTTGTGCAACAATAAATGTTGGGCTTTGAGGGGCGGTTGCATTTGGAGATAGGTTTGAAGCAGATTGCACCCGGGGTGACTGGTGCTCTTCAATGGTAACCTTCTCAATTAAGATAGGTTCCAGCATTGTGGTATCCCCAATTTTGGTTGCATCAGGATCCTGTTGCGAGGATGCCCGAGCGGGTAGGGCTAGTAGAGACTTTGACAGTACTGGGGGTTAGAACCAGTAAGTGTTTCCTGTATTGGTGGTACAGGGGCATCCTCAGGGGACTCATCTCCCTGAGTAGCCTTTTTAGGCTTTTTGGTGTAGGGTTTGGTGGGGACTTTGGATCTGGAAGTGGAGGCTGTGGGTTCCCGCTGCTTGGGTTTGAGCAGCCGGGCAGCCCCTTTCATTGTAGGGTCAGAGTTGTGCCTGGAGTATACTTCAGGCAATACAGCCAGAGCAGGGACTCCAAGGCCAACAAGGCCGTCTGATTTTAGCTGTGTTAAAATTATGGCCATGAGAAACCTGGGATATAATATCCATCTGTTTGCCACAGGTTTCAAGGCCAGATCCTTTAGTTCCATAAAAACTATCTCAGAAAAATTTAAAGTTTGTCGTTCAAAGATAGAGTATAATACCTGTTGCCATCGGGAGGACATCTAATCCCATGAGGAGGTTTTTGGTGCAAGGCAGACATTCACCATGTGGAATATAAGACGTTCAGCATCATGGAAGTGCTTCTTCAGAATGGTGGTAGCACTTAAGTCTCCTTCATACCCGTTGTTGATGAAAGACATATCGGTTGTGCCTTTCGGGTATTCTATGACACAGGTGGCATCATGTAGATCTAGGGTTTGTCGAATGATGTCCGGAGTGATGACCACCTGTTTCTGGTTGACCAACGACTGGAGAGTGATTTGGCTATCATTCTCACTAGTTTGCACAGAGACGTTGGTCCAGAACTGGCTTAGGGAATCGGGGTATATGGTAGGATTCAGAAGAAACGCGGTTCGGTACTGGGAATCTACCATAAGATCGATGGCGTTATCAAATTTGTTCCAGAAGGCCGATTTCGAGAGGTAGGCAACACAGTTGTGTCTGGGTTTGAGTTTCATGGTCGCCATTGTTGAGAGAGTGAAGGACGGAAAACGGCTAATGAAACGTTTGAAAGTAGGTTTAGGTATTTATAGGGTAAGAAAAGGCTGATATAAAACGACTGAAAGTGTTGGTGCTGTCATCAGTTGTTTGAAAACAACTGAAGACCTGGTTTTAACTTTCAGAAGTTGTAACAACTGAAGACTTGGTATTAGTCATCAGTAGTTGTGAAACTACTGAAGACATGGTTTTGGCTTCAGGTGTTGTAACAACTGAAGACTTGGTGTTAGTCATCAGTAGTTGTGAAACTACTGAAGACATGGTTTTGGCTTCAGTTGTTTGAAGTGAAGCAGCAGTTGTAGAAACAACTGAAGAGAAAAATTTCTCATCAGCTGTTGTCGTCAATTCTTAGCTCATCAGCTGTTTCATTCTGACCTCAACACTTCATCAGACTTTGTCTGAGTTTCAGATGTTTCATAGGTCATCAGTGCTTATCTGTTATTCTGACATCAGCAGTTGTAACTACAGAAGTAGTTGTAACCACATCAGTTCTTTTCAACAGATGAGTACTTCAGTACTTTTAAGTAATTTAGTCTTCAGTAGTTATGAAAACTACAGAGGATAAAAGAACTTCAGTACTTATTTGTGACAGTAGTATACGAATGCTCATCAGTACTTGTTGACTGAGATCATCAGTAGTTGTCACTTATTCTAGCTACAGCATACCAAGCCTTAACACTAGGTTTTGGAAAGTTGAATTGTCCAAAGGCTTAGTAAATATGTCTGCAAGCTCATCAGCACTAGGAACAAACTTTGGATCAATCAGACCTTTTTCAAAACAATCCCTAATAAAATGGTGTCTGATCTCAATATGTTTGGTCCTAGAGTGCTGGACTGGATTCTTGACAATACAAAGAGCTGAAGCACTATCCATTAGTAATGGAGTCTTAGTCTCTGTAATGCCATAATCCAGTAATTGATTCTGAAGCCAGAGTACCTGAGATGTACAACTTGCAGCAGCAATGTACTCGGCTTCAGCAGTGGATGTAGCAACAGATGTTTGTTTCTTACTCTGCCAAGAAACCAAACAGTTGCCTAGGAATTGACATCCACCAGAAGTTGATTTTCTAGTTAATTTACACCCTGCATAGTCACTATCAGAAAAAGCAACTAATTTGCAAGAGTGCCCAGTGGAATACCAAAGACCTAGAGATTGAGTACCTTGCAGATATCTAAAGATCCTCTTGACTGCAATCAAATGAGACTCTTTAGGAGCAGCCTGAAATCTAGCACAAACACAAGTTGCAAACATAATATCTGGTCTAGAAGCTGTTAAGTACATCAAGGACCCAATCATACATCTGTAAAGTGTTTCATCAACAGCTTTACCTTTCTGATCTGCATCCAGTTGTGTGGTGCTGCACATGGGAGTAGAACAGGGCTTACAGTGTTGTAAATCAAACTTTGCCAAAAGACTTTTTGTGTATTTTGACTGATGAATGAAAGTTCCATCAGCCTTTTGTTTGATTTGCAAACCTAGAAAGAACTGTAATTCTCCCATGGCACTCATTTCGAATTTTTGTTGCATCAACTTTGTAAATGCATCACACAACTGTGGATTAGAGGATGCAAAAATAATATCATCAACATAAATTTGAACAAGGAGCTTATGCTGACCCACTTTCTTAATGAACAAAGTTTTATCTATGGAGCCTCTAGTGAAATTATTCTGAAGAAGAAAATTTGACAGTGTTTCATACCAGGCTCTAGGAGCTTGTTTCAACCCATAAAGAGCCTTATCAAGTTTATACACCCAATCAGGATGTTTATTATCCTCAAAACCTGGTGGTTGACACACATAAACCTCTTCTTTTATTTTACCATATAAAAATGCACTTTTGACATCCATTTGAAAAACTTTAAGATTGCGGAATGCAGCATAGGCTAAGAACAATCTAATTGCCTCCAGTCTGGCTACAGGGGCAAAGGTTTCATCATAATCAATACCTTCTTCTTGTGAAAACCCCTGGACAACCAGTCTGGCCTTGTTCTTGACAATTTGCCCATTTTCATCTGTTTTATTCCTAAACACCCATTTAGTGCCTATTGCACACTTACCTGGGGGTAGAGGAACCAGTTCCCACACTTGCTGCTTTTTGAACTGAAGAAGCTCAAGCTGCATGGCATCAACCCATCCATTGTCTCTTAATGCAATATGATAGTTCTTTGGCTCTTGCTGACTGATGAAAAGAGCATAGAAGCAGAAGTTGGACAATTGACTTCTAGTTGAGACACCAGCATTGATATCACCAATGATTTGAGACGTTGGGTGATTCTTCAGCTCTTGATACACTATGAGATCTATGCAAGTGTTTGTAGCACGCTCAGCAGCAACAGATGTTGATCCAGATTCTTGAAACCAAGTGTTAGATGGCAGGTCAAATGAAGTAGAGGATTCAGAAATCTCATCAGCATTTGATGTGGATGGTGCTACTGAAGCTACAGGAACATCAAGTTAGTAGACTCAGGCAGTTGATCACTAAACTTGAATAGGTGAGTACTGGGATCATCATGAACATCAGTACCACCAGATGGATGACTAGCTGCAGAAGGTGATGAATTCACATGATCTGCAACAGCTGGAGGCTGATAAGGAACATATTGCAGTATGTCCAGATCAAACAACTCCACAGGGTTTTATGGGATTTTGTCCTTAGGAGATTCATTGAACTTCACATGCAAGGTTTCTTCAACCATCTTTGTTCTACAGTTGAACACTCTGTAAGCCTTGCAAGTGGATGAGTACCCAACAAAATACCCTGCATCCACCTTAGAATCAAACTTTTGGAGTTGATCCTTTGTGTTGAGAATGTAACAAGGACACCCAAATGCTCTGAAGAATGAAATTAGAGGAGCCAAATGATGTAGAACTTCATAAGGAGTCTTCATCAACCTCTGATTCACTAAAGCTCTATTTTGCACATAGCATGCTGTGTTGACAGCTTCAGCCCAAAAGGTCAGTGGCAAACCAAAGTCAGCCAACATGGACCTTGCAGCTTCAATTAGGGTCCTGTTCTTTCTCTCCACTACTCCATTTTGTTCTGGAGTCCTTGGGATGCTATACTGCCTCTTGATTCCTTTTGAAAGGTAGAAATCATCAAGTGTATGGTTTCTAAATTCAGTTCCATTATCACTTCTTATACACTTGACTGATAGGGAATACTGCTTCTCGACATACAACACAAAGTTAATAATTGTCTGAGCAGCCTCATCCTTTGAATGCAAGAAGAAGGTCCATACAAATCTGGAGTAATCATCCACAATTACCAGACAGTATTTCTTCTTTGCCATGCTCATTACTCTCACAGGACCAAAGAGATCCATGTGCAGTAATTGCAAGCAGGCAGTGGACTTTGGTTCTTCTATAGGAGGGAATGAGACTTTGTGTTGTTTTCCTTTTAAACAAGCAGTGCAGGTTTCATCACAGAGGAACTCCTTTATTGGTAGATAAATATTCAATGGAACAATACACGGTTATATAGAAATAGGGTTTTCTGCAAAGGGATAATAACATTCATGCACACATGCTTCGGTATGGCGGCTGCTAGGTTTTTCTAAGCTGCACCGATTACAATTAGGTCAGCATTCCTTATATATAGGAATGTGACGTCTGCTGATGTCACTTGATAGTGACGTCTAACAGAATTATTACAAACTACTGAAAGTAAGCAAACTACTGAGAATGTTCACAACAACTGAGAACATCTCAGAGTATTCTAAGTACACGAAGAAACATAAAACTATGAAACTACAAGTACAGAAAAGAAAATACAACTACTGAAAGGAAACCATCACAACTACTGAAGAGGTCTTCTTTAGCTGTTGTGACAATTATCTGAAACTTGGTCTTCAGTCTTTGTCTTCAGCTCTTTCACTTCAGACTTTGTCTTCAGCTTTTTAGCTTCAGACTTGTCTTCAGCTCTTGTCTTCAGACTTTGTCTTCAGCTCTTTCACTTCAGACTTTGTTATCAGCTGATGTCTTCAGCTGTTGCAGACTACTTTAGTTGTTGTAATGTTCGTGGGACTTAAAGGTTTTTCTGATCAGGCTCATTGGTTCTTTTGGTCCAGCATCTTTCATTCACTTTGACAAGCCTAAGACCAATGAGGCTTGGGTTTCCAAATGTAACTAACCATCTCTGGATCAAGTCTCCATAGAAGACAACATCAATGATGTAACACACTCACTGGATCAAGTCTCACTTGATAAGTGTGTTGATATGGTGGATGATTCTCAAGCACCAGATCTAAATTTCACAAATTCAGATCTATCCAAAGAACTTCCTATGATTCCTCAACTAAGAATCCACAAGTGTCATCCTACCACAAACACCATTGGAGATGTTGAAACTGGGTGAGAACAAGAGGACAAACCGATGATAAAAATGTTTGTCTTCACTCTTGTTTCTTGTTCCAGATAGAGCCTAAGAAGATTAAAGAGGCTTTGAAAGATGAAGTTGGGTTGAAGCAATACAGGAGGAGATGCTTCAATTCAAGAGACAGAAGGTTTGGAATCTATGTCCTCTTCTAAAGGGAAGACTACCATAAGTACCAAGTGGGTTTTTAGGAATAAGAAGGATGATAGAGGACTTGTCATCAAGAACAAGGCAAGACTGGTTGTTCAAGGAAACACACAAGAAGAAGGGATTGACTACATAGACGTTTTTGCTCGGGTAGCAAGACTTGAAGCTGTTAGGATATTCCTGGATTTTGCTGCATCCAAGGTCTACCAGCTTGATGTCAAGTGTGCCTTTCTATATGGAGTGAATGTTGAGGAAGTGTATGTCAAACAACCACCTGGCTTTGCAGACCCAGATCATCCTGATTATGTCTGCAAGCTTACAATGCTCTTAATGGGCTGTAGCAGGCTCCAAGAAAGTGGTATGAGACACTATCACAGTATCTTTATCAGCATGGGTACAAAAGAAGTACTATTGATGGAACACTCTTCATCAAAGGAATAGAAAATGACTTGATGCTGGTTCAAGTTTATGTAGATGACATTATCTTTGGGTCAACTAATCCGAAGCTCTATAAACATTTTAAGAAGCTGATGAAGAATAGATTTCAAAAGAGTGCCATGGGGGAACTCAATTTCTTTCTAGGAATTCAAGTGAAGCAGGTTGACAATGGCATCTTCATAAATCTGTCAAAGTATGTGCAAGACATACTTACCAGGTTTCACATGACTGAGTGCAAGGTTGCTAAGACACCCATAGCCAGAAACCACTCTCTTGGATAAGATCTTGAGGGGGAACATGTTGATGAGCAACTATACAGGTCTATGATTGGGTCTCTTATGTACCGCACTACCAGTAGGCCTAATATCATGTTTGCTACATGTATTTGTGTAAGATATCAAGCAAACCCCAGGATGTCATACCTGGTTACTGTCAATAGAATTCTCAGATGTCTCAAAGGTGCTCCTAAATTGGGCATTTAGTATCCAAAGAATTCTGAATTCAATCTGTATGCTTATATAGATAGTGACTATGGTGGCTGTAACATGACTGCTGGGGATTTCAATTTCTTGGTGAAGGATAGTCTTATGGCAATGCAAGAAACAATCCTATGTGTCTGCATCAACTGCTGATGCTAAATACATTACTGCTACAAGCTGCTATGCTCAAGTGCTTTGGATTCAGAATCAGATGCTAGACTATGGATTCAACTTCAAGGAGACTCCCATTCATATAGACAACAACAATGCTATCTCTAATACAGAGAATCCTGTGCAGCACTCAAAGACAAAGCACATTAATATCATGTATGAATTAATTAGAGATAATTTTGAAAAAGAGATTGATAAAACTAGTCAAAGTTAACAAAAATGAACAATATGCTGATCTGTTCACAAAAGCTTTTGATGAGCAGAGATTTAAGTATCTTGTATCAGCTATTGGGATGATTAACTTTCAGTAGATTTTTTTTTAAGTAAGATTATTTTTAATAATATGTGTGTCTTAAGTTGTCTGTATCATCACCATATAAGCCTTGTTTACTTTGGAAGTAAACTTTTCAAAATGATATCCCTTAGAATTTTAGAATTTTGATGTATTTTCCTTCGGAAGACATCAAGTTATCTTTAAAAGAAAGTTATGTCTTCAAAAACAAATATATACTTCTAAGAAGTTAAACTTTGGAAGAAATTTGACTATATCTTCTGAAGCTTATATTTCTCACTAAGTACTTATATCTATTGAAGGTCTATTTTCTTCTGAAAACAATTAAGTCTTGGATGACTTACTCTCTTATTGAATAAGATTTCTGATATTTAATATCTTTCGAAGCAAAATGTATCGAGGAAGTAAAAATACTCTAAGGAATATCTTTCGAAGCTAAAATTGGCTTTGGAAGTTTTTCTCAAAACTTCCAAAGAGAAATTACCTTCGGAAGATTTTAGACATCCAAGATAACTACCTTTTTAGGCACTTTTTCAGAGGTGGGACTGACATCCGGATTTCAAAGTTTATCTGTTTATATTAACTTTGTCTCAAATCCATACCATATATATTCGTACAATTTCCCCTCACTATTCTCCTTCATCTGCAAGATTCAAACCCTAAATTCACCCACAAACCGACCTTGTTCCTACCTTCCTTCATCACAAAGCTACTCAAAATGGCCAACCCTGATCCACGAAACCAGGCCAATTTCTTCATGCAACTACATAGACAACATAATCAGGTTGCTCTGTTAGTGTCTGAGAAAGATCCTGGCTTCTCAGATGTTTTCCGTTTCTTGACTCTATCCAACTTCTTCACCTCCCTCACTATAAATCCTCCATTATATGAAGATTAGATTTTGGAGTTTTAGAGGACTTGCCAAGAACCACTCATACTCATCTAAGCCTGGATGATGAAGAAGGAGAATTGTCCTTCCTAAAATCTGCTATGAACCAGTCGTTCAGGCAGATGGGCTATGAGGGTGATTACTCTGTATGAACATTCAAGAAAGGGAAGGTCTCCTCCTAATGGATGTACCTCCTCCATGTTGTCATTCATAGTTTATCAAACAAACATGGAGGATCAGATCAAATTCCTAAAGACCTTTCCTACATAGTCCATGGATTGGTACAAAGGGTCAAGTTCAGGTACTCACAATTTGTATATACTAATTTACTTGCAAATTTGGACTCCTTAGAATATTACATGTTCCCTAGATATGTCCAGTACATTCTTAACTATGAATTGGGCTCACAGTTAAGGGGAATAGGTGATGTTCTTAAATTGGGACAGATGAAGCCCGACATCTTCAAAATAATAAGAAAGCCAACCGTTGGCTTCTCAAGGGTAGAAACAACCCTCGTCCCAAAAATTGTTAGACCTCATTATTCAAGGTGACAACTTAGCAACACAAGCTAATATGGAACCCACACCTTCCATATCTGCACCACCCACACAACCACAAATCACCATCACCTACCAAAGAAAATCCAAGCAAACCCCTGCACAAGCTACTCAGGCTGTGCAGGCCTCCATATACTCACCCATGCAGGAGTAAGTGGACACTAGAGCTCCCACTTCTCCTGAGGAGCAAACCACTCCCATCACTTCAAGAATCACTACTAAGGTTCCTCATGCTCAGCCTGATTAGATCATTACACTAACACCATCCTTAAGCCTTCACTCAGAGTCTCAAAACTCTAGTGAACAACCTTCAGAGGAAAGCTACCATCCTCAACCTCTAGACCTCAATCAACCCATACCCAACCTTGAATTCTATGATGATGAAGACATGGGATTTAGTGAGTACCATGAGTCTCTCTTCTCCACCCCTACTCAAAGAGAGATGAGTGCTCCTGACTCACCCATGACTAGCCCACATCATCGACCCACAACTGAGGTGGATCTCCCTGAACCTGTTCAGGAGATCTATAAGGAAGAGGCTCTCACTTCTGTAAGCAATTACATCTTTAAGACCTCAACCATGCAAACCCAACCCATTGACACTTCAACTAAAGCTGACATGGTACAGGGGAAATCAGGCAGCCAAGAACTTAGGTGCTAGTGATAAGGAAGAAGACTTTGGTCCTATTCTCTCATCCGTCAGTGATTCTTCAAATGAAGATGAGGGGAGTCTAAAACTAAAGGTGCAACAAGTGACTAAAACCTGCACCTATTTAGTCTCAAAGGTCAGTCATCTGGAATCTCAGGTGACTACCCTACAAAAGAGGGTCAATGACCAGCAACTTGAGATTATGATCTCAAGGGAAGTTAGCTGAGAGACCACTAAGGAGGACCTAACTAGGGCCATAAGAACCTATGGATGTAGTGGACCTAGCCTCTAGCTCACCTATTCAAGAAGGTGATACTACTAAAAAGGGGGAGAAAGTCCTACCAACAATCACAGAACCTGGGAGTTCTTCTCAGAGTATGGACATAGAGGATTCACCCTCACTTACAATTGTCCAAACTTAGCAACCTTCTCAAGTTCATATTGATATGGACTCACTCGTACAAAGTCTGTTTGAGCAGGGTATACCATGGGCTATGCCTACTCTATCTCACCCTGCTGAGAACCCAATAGTGGGATGGAGATATAATGATCAAAGGAGAGCCCTGGTAATATCTATGTCTCAGGGGCAATAAGAGATCTTCAACTTTTACACCCTGAGATTCTATGAGAGCACTTATCTACTTGACCTCCCACTTGCCAACCCAAGTCAAAACAGGCAAGCTGTAAGGTTGGCTGATGAGATTCAACAAAGGGTGATTGAAGAGTTTAAGATGAGAACAAGACTAAATAGATAAAGGCTAGCAGGCAAGACTATCAGTCAACTGGATGCTGAGGTGGACCTTAAGATTAGCTTCGAAGGGGAAACCTTGGCTGTAGGCCCAGTAGTTGAGCCTATGAACCTTGAGATGAAAGGAACTGTTGTAGTACCCATTACCCTTAGTGAGGCACCAACTGGTGAAGGTGTCTAACAGCCTCTCTTTAGCCAAAGTATAAGTGAAGAACCAAGCAATGAATGACAAAGCTCTCTCCAACCTGAGTCACACAGGCATGTGAGTGACAAAGGTAAAAGAAAGATGACTCATGAGGAGATTGAGGAGGAGAAGAGAGAGAGGAAGAGGAAGCTAAGGGGAGAGAGTTCAAGTAGGTCCCCAGGCTTTATGGAAGCTACAACTAGGCTGCCCTCAGGCTAAACTCTCAAGATGATGAGTCAAGGGCAGCCAGATTGAACTACTTAGGGACCAAAAACTACAACATTGATGAACTCATCTCTCTTCCCTTAGAAGAGTTAAATAAGCTGGCTGACAATGAGTTATCAAAGGAGAGGAAGGAGGTAGAGGATGTAGAACTACTCCTCAAGATCAAGGAAGAAAGGAGGAAGAAAAACCTATACAATCATACTCCTACCTCTGTCCAGTTCAAGAAATCCCTGAGACACAAGTTGTGGCAACTGAGCAATAACTTCAGGTAGACAAAGAAGTAGACATACAAAATATGATAAACTACCTGAGTGCCACAGGCCTCTATCAGACATCTGTACTTCTTCCCTTGTCATATGAATACATAGAGTTTGAGTACCTCAATCAGTTTGAGCAACAAGCAATGAAAGAACAAAAAGCTGCTAAGAGGAAGATGAGGAAAGAAGCTACAAAGTCAAAAGCCACCATTAAAGCTGACTTGAAGAAATCTACTGACAGGCTGAAGATGGTGAGCTTCTTGAAGCTATATGGATTCTTTGAAAGGAGGCTTGATCCAATGTCTCTATCTACCATGGATGAGCATATTAGGGTGATCAAGCAGAAGATTAAAAAAGGTAAGCTCATTGACTTGCATTCCACCAAGTCAGGTTGCACCTGAAGTTGAGGTCAAGGTGGAACCATAAGAGATAACACAACCTGGACCTAGTGTTAGACCACAGCCAACTTCATCTTCTGATCCACAGTAGGGTTCTGCTCCCTCTCCTTCTGAACCAGTAAGAGAAGAGGACCCAACTGAGGAAGACAAACAAGAGCAGTCTGCTGCTGCAGGCCAGTCTCCTCAGTTAAAGTATAGAAAGAGGAAAAGGATGGCCATTAGAAGGGACAAGAAGAAGAAGAAGAAGTCTAAGGCATCCTCCTCCACACCTCAGAATAGGTCAGAACATCCTAAGAGTGATCAAGAAGAGGTTGCTCATCCAACTCCTATTCAAGTAGAGCCTCTTGCTGCTGGGAGACCCATCTTGTCTTGGACCTTTGCTGCTAATCCGGATAGATGGTATGTCATTAGTGATCAAGGAGGTCAAGATGTATACTTATGGCAAGACATACTTGATCTTCCTCTGCATGATCTCTATGACATGAGGAGATACTATGAGATGAGGGATCTTAACCAAATGATAAAGAAATGAATGGTCTTGATCCTGATGAGGACTGTCAATAGATGAGTAATCTCCTGTTTTGGTAGCATCAGCCTAGGGGGAGTTTGTAAGGTTTATACTTAAAGGCTGATGCAACCAAAGCATCCAAAGAGCTCTCACCATACATGCATGAAGCACAGAGTAAAGTTACTTCGGAAGTTTTACACCACTCAAATGAAATAAGCCAAGTGTAAAATCTTTCGAAGCCAAATGACAAAATATTCCAAAGCAAAAGATGAAGTCTTTCGAAGCTTCAGAGATAAAGTCTTCCGAAGCTAAAGACTGATTTCTTCCAAAGACAGAGAAGACATGCTTTCTCTGATCACCTTTTGACAAAAGCTGAACAACTTTTCGCTGCCACCTCTGATAACTCACCAACTTAGATAAGTTGGTGAAAAGGTCCATGCTTTTGTAAACTGTAGATCATTCTTGAAAAACATATTTGAGTGTTCTTGTTATTGTTCTTTTACTTGTGTTCTTTGTATCATCTAACAGGTTCCCTATTTGATCGGTTAAGTGTTGCACATCTCTCCATTCTTGTGAAACTGTTGCATTTACCACCCTTCACCGGTCCGGCAAGGTTCTACTAAAAAATGTATTTTGCCTAAGAAGGCTAAAAAATGATCTTAGCCTTCTATTTCTCAATCAATGGTTAAGATGATAATGTTAGAAAGAAAAATATGAAAGGGTATTTTGGGTATTTAACTATTTTTGTTGACTTTTTTAAGAGTCCCCCAATTTTTTAAACGTTTATAAGTTTTTCATACTAGATTCTTTTTAAAAACAAATTGCACCATAGTATTGTTATATTTTTTATAAAAAAACAAACGATGCGAAATTATGCTGTATTTTAACGTTTTTGTGTTGTATTTCATAAAAAAACACAGAATTGTGTTGCTTTACGTTAAACAACACAGTTTTATTTTTGCTTCAAACAGCACAGTTTTGTGATGTATTGCGTCAAACAGCACAGTTTTGTCTTGTTTTGCGTCTAACAGCACAATTTTGTGTTGTTTTGCGTAACATGTTCTATGTTGTTTTGCGTCAAAACAATAAAATATCATCCGTTGTTTATATGATTTATTATATTTCTATGAGACATCTCTAAGCTTTGGTTATATTTTGATGTTAATTGTTGATAGGGTCTGTGGATGAAAAGAGTGCGTAAAAGAGATGTGCTACATTTTTCAAAGGAGAAAGTGAATAAAATTAAATGTTTACCCTTTAACCTTATTTTTTAGTTTTGCAACATGTTACCAGCTCATTTCTTCTTACTCTTCTTAGGCAAATATTATTTTTTATTTGAACCTCCTTCTATATATATATATATATATATATATATATATATATATATATATATATATACATATATATATATATATATATATACATATATATATGAGTAGGTTCAGATACAAACCTTAGTTTTTGTAAAAACTATAGGAACCAATACAATTATGCCAAGTGTCATATGTATTAATTACTCATCAAAGGTATAATTGGTATATACAAATCAGATTGTTTATGAAAAATCCCTAAAATCATGCTACCATTAATTTTTTAAATGTTGATTATATATGTTTAATATATTGGTTTAATATACATTTTTCTAAAAAAATAATAAATATATTCATTCAAACAACAATAACACAATGTATTTACGTATCCTTATTTTGTTAAGGATACGTAAATAAGTGCTACTTGTCTTTATTTGTTAAGTGTTACTTTCAGAAAAGTAGCATCGTGTATATTTACTAAGTGCTACTTTTGAAAAATATTATTAAAAATGTCAGGGTTTTTTTTTAAAAAAATATAGCAATTACGGTATATATATATATATATATATATATATATATATATATATATATATATAATAATAAAGTATATAAAAGTTATTTAAGATTAAAAATATGAGGAAAGTAGTTATTTATTTAGAATAGTCAGCACATATGAGATTCCAGTAAGATACTATGTATGTTATTTTAGTAACATAAATGACTAATTCGTCTTTTTTATAATTAATAATTTGACTAACTGAATATTAATGACATGTCATTAATCTCCGCCCTTAACCAATTTAGTCAACAATCCAGATCTGTTCTCACAGTTTACCATTAAGTTTGTACCGTAACCATCCTATATATATATATATATATATATATGGAGAGATCAAATGAAAACCACATTTTTAATTGAAACTGTGAAAAACTCATTCAACCAATCATAAATTTTCTTCTATTATTATTATTTCATCATTAAAAAGGGCATGTGAGTAAATTACACTCCTTTTAAATATGGATATTATCCTAATTTATTTGAATTCCTTAATTCTCTTCATTATTTGGTTTTAGAAATAATTTATATAAAACAAGTTCTACACTTTTTCATCTTCTCGTTTAGTTCATCCATCATTTTCTCCTTCTAAACAATAAACCTTTTTCATTTCTCTAGTTTGCTTTGGTGTTCATCTCCAACGACAAACTGGTTCAGGGGATGAAGATGCCATCATTGTTGGAAAACTCAACAAGGTATTGTAAGTTTTGTGATTTTCATATTTGTTTTCATCATGATTTTCAATAAATCACATTAAGATATATATAAAATCTTGATCTTTTTGTATTCATAAAAATCATACTAGTGTGTATTCTTGGTGTTCTTGATGAAGAAGATGAATGGAGGAAAACCCTAGCAAGTTATGTATACGTAACATAAGCAAAATTCATCTTTTGAAGAACTCGATGATGTTGATAAAAATTGACTTCATATTGTTGCGTTACATATATGTATCTACGCGTTCATATGTAGAAGGGGTACGATGATGAATATGAGAACCTGACTAGCGTTGCATACATATATATAACCCATGAAAATGTATGATTGTGTTGAGAAGTTGATTGAAGAATAATCGTAATCTTCGAAAATTTGGTCAAATTAATGATACACGACTACAACATCATGACTTTTGTGATCTTTAAATTTGTTTTTATCATGCTATTAATTAATCACATCAAGAATCAAATGAAATCATAGATTTGTTATATTTATGAAAATACACACTAGTGTGTGTTCTTGATATTTATGATAAAGAAGATGAAGATCTAAAAACCTACCAAGGTACATATATATAACTTAGTATTTTTTCCAAGTTTTAAGTTATCAAGTTACATACTTACATAGTTATCAGGTTTGATGATTGGTCAAAAAAGATGATGCATGGAAGATCATGATAGGTCGAAAAACATGATGTTGGGTTAAGCATTTATCAAAACATCTAGTTTTGAACACAAAGAACAAAATGAACAAGACAAACACTAATGTTACGTATACGTAACACCAATGTTACATATACGTAACACTACTATGATATATGTGTCACTCTGTTGTTGCATATACATAACACAACTATTACATATACGTAACATTCTTATTATGTATAGCTAAACACTTTTCGTTTACTTATCATCTTGTTATGTTTTGGTGATATATAACTTGTATTTGTATTGATTATAACCATATGTCACTTGTATTTGTTTATTTTTATGTAACCACATCTATATATTTGTAGATTTTTTAGTTCAAAAAAATATTTGTACCTGATAGATATACGTAAATGAAAGAAAGTGTATACATGTTCAAAGATTAATGAATGTGGTTTAGATGGTCAAAAGATTAAAGATTGGTTTAGTGTTGAACTGAAGTTTGAATGGGTTATACATATGTAACATAATGTTTCATATACATAAACCATTATTATATACACGTAACATAATATTTCAATAAGTAACTATTGTTTAATGTGACTACATATATGTGTTTGTGTTCTTACTTAATTTATATCCAAAATTTAGAATCTAATATCCAAAATAGTATGATTTGGTGTTTAAGTTTAAAATATGTTATTTGAATAAAATATGAGAGAGAATTAAAGTTTTTATATAAATGAGAGAGAGAAAAGAGAATGAGTGATTTTATTTATTAAAAAGGGGTTTCCATATAAATTGTTTATGTTTTGCCTATTATGCCCCTATAACATTTTTATTAAATTTTTTAAACACCATTTAATTATAATCATGCCACAAACAATCTTAACCATAGATCCATAAAATCAAGGACCCTAAAATTGGTTTTCTTGGTTTTCAATTATAATATGGTTTTTATTGGAACCCTCCCCTATATATATATATTAAAATATCTTCAGTACTAGTCATTAGAATTAAGCTTGGTAACACTTTGTAAAAAGAACTTGAGAGCAATATACGACATTCTTGAAAACCATCTTATTGTATTCGTGTTCTGTTCTTTACTTGTGTTCTTTGTTTCACCTTATTGTGAGGAAGTTCATGTTCTCTCTTCCCAGACAATGGACTCACTACTGTGTGGCCATTAAGAGAACTGAAAACCTCTCCGCCCTTACTCTCACCAAGCTGTATGATATCCTTAGTGGCTACAAGATGGAGATGAATATGCAGAATCCATCAAACAGCTCTCCCAGCAATCAACAGAGTTAAGCCCTGCATGTGGTTGAAAGGGATAGTAGAGAACCACAACATTATCTTATCTTCTACCCTGACAACTCACGAAAGGGCCGTTTCATCACTTTCCCTGAGACGTCAAGGGAGAGCTACATCCAAGGAAGCCCATTCTAAGAAACAAGCTCATCTCAAGCCTTAGAGTCTAGTAATGAAAGCTGTGGCAACTTTCTCTTCACTCTTGAAGACTAGGATTGTATCCATCTAGATGACCTGGAGTATATGGAGATAGTCCAACAAATGGCTCTTCTAACTCGTAGAGCCAAGAAGTTCTATAAGAGAACCAAAAGAAAGTTTCCCAGCAATGTTTCCCAGTAAGAAGTTCTATAAGTGTTACAACTATAACCGGATGGGACACTTTGCTAGGGAGTGCAAGGCACCAAGGACTAATGGTAGTCAAGCACAATCTAGGCCTAACTATAATGATGCTGCTCCCAGATCTGAGAAGCCAAGCTAACCAAAATAACAAGTTGTTGTTGTTGTTAAAGAGGAAGGCTTTGACTGGAGCTTTCAGGTAGAGGATGTTTCTCCTAACCAAGCACTGATGGCTAACCATGAATAAGCCAAGGTATTAGAACATCTCTGTACACCTGAATGCATTACTAAAGTAAACATATAAAGGTCCTATAACCTGGAAGTGAGATCTGACCTTTAGTCTTTAAAAATTCTAAAAGCTGATTTCAAAAGAGCTAAAAATAACTATAAACTTAAAATACAAGATTTAAAGAAAACAATTTCAACTCTTAAGCATGAGCACACAAATTACAGGACTCAAATCAAAGATCTCATTACCAAATTAACTGAATGTCAGGCTGAGCTTGTGATTAACAAAGCCAAAGCAGAAAAGTGTGTTTTTGAAGAGGAAACCTTTAAGAACATCATATCTTCATCCATGCATGCAAAGAATTTTTATAAGAACAGGTAGGGATTGGGTTCAAGTGAGATAGCTCTTCTACATACATTACTATCTGTAAGATCCCCAAGGTGTGGACCTTGTCAAGATAAGCTGCCCTCATAGACCCTATCCAAGAAGAGGATGAAGATGAACATGAGATAGTGAAGGATGAATCTATAGTGAGTGAGAAGGATCATCCTAAGAAGGGTCACTATGCTCCTGGAGAGAAGAAGAATCAAGGATGACCAAGTCAGCTAGAAAGAACTTGTTCAAGGCAACCAAAAGAAAATCAAAGAAAGCCCAAGAGATCAAGGCCACTTTTAACTCAATGCAAAAACAAGTCTTTTTTTTGCTGGATTTGAAGTTGTAAAGACAGAAGACTCAACTTTGGACTCTAGTACCAGGGGTCCTAGTTCATGTCCAAATCATCCTTTTCAAGAAAAGAATGTTGATTAAATGTGCACCACTTCTGCACAGCCTGAACCATCCAGTTCCAAGAGCAAGCCTCACCCTAAGAAGCCTGCTGCATCATCAGTGAAGATAAAGAAGGAAGTGGAAAGAGATCAACTTCAGCCTTCTACAAGATGGATTTATAGGAAACATCCCTGTCTAGAGAAGTTTCTTGTTTTTTATCTAAAGCCAATAGTGATAAGTCTTTCCTCTGGCATAAAAGAATGTGACATGTAAACTTTAAGAACATGAACAAATTAATTAAGAATGATTTGGTAACTGGAATGCCAAAGAAAGAGTTTGCAAGTGATGACCACTGTGTTGCATGTCTGAAAGGGAAGCAACACAAGGTGTCTCATAAGCCAAAGGAAAAAAACTCCATCACTACTCCCCTACACTTATTACATATGGATCTCTTTAGCCGCACCAGTGTAATGAGTTTAGGGAGGACATCATATTGCCTAGTGATCACAGATGACTTCATAAGATACACTTGGTTTTCTTCCTTATAACTAACGATGAGACCCCTTAGATCTTAAAGAACTTCATTGAAAATTGAGAATCAATGTGATCATAAGGTCAAGATCATAAGATATAATCAAGGAATTAAATTCAAGAACCAAATCCTAGTTACATTTTGTGATGAAAAAGGTATTACAAGACAATATAGTGCTCCCAAGCCTCATCAGAAAACAGGACACTTATTGAGGCTGTAAGGACCATGCTCTCTGACTCTAAACTACCTATCACCTTCTGGGTAGAGGCAGTCAACACTGCCTGCTATGTGCAGAACAAAGTTTTAGTAGTCAAGACTCATGGTAAGATTCCTTATGAGACATGGCACAAAAGGAGACCTTTTATTGGTTTCCACTGATTATTTGGATATCCTTGCACCATCTTGAATACCAAAAAATCAGATAGCCAATTTGCTAAGAAATTAGATGATGGACACTTTATTGGATACTCTTCCTCAGCTAAGGCTTATAAAGTGTACAATCTTAGAACTAGAGTAGTTGAGAAGTCAGCCAATATGACCTTCAATGAGCACACACCTAGTGTGAAAGGTTTTGGTCCTGATTGGCTATTTGATCATGATTTAGTTACCAACTATTTTAACAAATCTTGTGAAGATGTTTTAGGATCTACATGTAGCTTATCAACAGAAGATCCTAACCCAAGATTTGAGCTGAGAACACCAAGTCAAAAAATTACTTCATCTCTACCGGTAACAAACCCTGTAGTTAGAAATCCTATTAGCATAATAATCAAAAACTTTTCAGTTGATACATCTGAGGTGCCTACCAATTCCAGCATAGAGGCATAGAATTCAAATGAATGGGTTTCCAATTTATGAGAAGATAGAGGTGGTTATGGTGATCAAGAGTTTCTTGATGATGATACCACTCGATAGAAGACAACATCAATAATGTCACACACTCATTGGATCAAGTTTCTCTTGGTAACTATGCTAATGTAGTGGATGATATTCAATCACCAGACCTTAATTTTAGCAATTTAGATCTATCTAACCAACTTGATATGATTCCACAACCAAGAATCCACAAGTCCCATCCCACCACAAACATCATTGGAGATGTTGAGACTGGGGTGAGAATAAAAGGACAAACTCATAACAAAAATGTTTTTCTTCACTCTTGTTTCTTATCCCATATTGAGCCAAAGAAGGTTGATGAGGCTCTGAAGGATGGAAGTTGGTTGAACTAATGCAGGAGGAGCTGCTTCAATTCAAAAGACAAAAGGTTTGGAACCTATGCCCTCTTCCACATGGGAAGACACCAATAGGTACCAAGTGGGTTTTTAGGAATAAAAAGGATGATAGAGGACATTTCATCAAGAACAAGGCAAGACTAGTTATTCAAGGGTACACACAAGAAGAAGGGATTGACTACATAGATGTCTTTTTCTCCTGTGGCAATACTTGAAGCTGTTAGAATATTTCTTGCTTTTGCTACATCCAATGATTTCAAGGTCTACCAACTTGATATCAAGTGTGCCTTTTAATATGGTCTGATAGATGAGGAAGTGTATGTCAAACAACCACCTGGTTTTGCAGACCTAGATCATCCAGATTATGTCTACAAGCTTGACAAAGATCTCTATGGGATGCATCAAGCTCTAAGGAAGTGGTATGAGACACTATCACAGTATCTTGTTTAGCATAGCTACAAGAGGGGTATTATTGATAGCACACTCTTTATTAATGGAACACGGTGATGAAATCAACTTTACAACAACATGTTGAACATGAACATATTAGAGCAATATTCAACATGAACAAGTTGATTCCCCTAAGGACCTTTTCAATATCTCTCAATAATCAACAAACAAGAACCATGGTGCGGAAACCCATGATTCAAGTGTATGAAATCAGTGTGTGTGTGTGTGTGTGTTTGTATGTGTTTGAATGCTCAAAAATAATAATAACTGATTGTTTGATTGATTGTTCAAAAGCTTACAAAGGATTAGGGTAGTGTGCTATTTATAGCCTATACACAAAAGCTATATACAATTACTGAACTACCCTTATGTAAACGAATATTACATAAATAATCCTAAGTGTCTAAGCTATCCGCTTTAGAATTAAGTCATCTGCTGTGGAGGTTTTCTCATCCGCTGTGGAGAAGACTATTCATCCGCTGTGCATGCTTGGTTGTTCATCCGCTGTGGATGCTTGGTTGTTCATCCACTGTGGATGTTCATCCGCTGTGGATGAACATCCGCTGTGGATGAACATCCACTGTGGAATGTTCATCCGCTGTGGATGATCATCCCTGTGGATGTTGTCCGCTGTGGATTGTTCATCCGCTGTGGATTGAACATCCGCTGTGGATAGTTTTGTGTTTGCTTGAATGTTGTTCGCTGTATGTTCTTCATCCACTGTGGGATTATTTCATCCGCTGCACACACTTGGATGAATTTTCTTCATCCGCTGCTGATGATCTTCATCCGCTGTGGAGACTCTTCATCCGTTGCGAACACTCGGTCAAAATTTCTTTTATCTACAAATCTTAAAAAGAAATTTAAACAAATGTTACTGATTGTTATGAATGTTAATAATGTTAATGTGTTATAAATGATTGTTTTGTTGTTAAAAACATCATGTTTGATATATGTCTGATATGGCAGGCATCATACTTTTATGCAATAATTCTTAATGCACTTGTTGAGTCCAACAATACTCCCCCTAAGTATGATGCTGCCATCAATTTAATGATTGCTTGTTATAGTTTTGTCTGTTAGAAACAATATGTGAGTGTTGGTGCTTGTTAATGATTTGTTTGTTAGGAAAATGTGTGTGTGTTGGTGCTTGTTAATGATTTGTTTGTTAGGAAAATGTGTGTGTGTTTGATATGAAAGATTGTACTGATTGTGTGTTATCTCTTAAACTGTTTGATTGCATGATTGTATGTTATTGAAATGGTTTGTTTGTTCACAGCAGATGAACATTTGTTCATGCGCTGTGGATCCTTGAAACATTTGATTGTTTGTTCACAGCGGATGAACATTTGTTCATGCGCTGTGGACACATGAAAGATTTGATGGTTTGTTCATGACGGATGAACATTTGTTCATGAACTGTGGACACTAGACTGTGATGTGTGAATGTTTACAACATATGATTACCTGTGTGCATACGCTGTATACACTTGCACTGTTTCTACAACGGATGACTTATGTTAGTCATGCGCTGTGGAATGGCACTGTATTCACAGCGGATGCCTTACCAACATCATGCGTTGTGAACACTTGTATGTTCACAAGTGCATAGCGGATGTTTGCTTGTTTTGTCCGCGATATACACTTGGTGTATTTTGCATGTTGTGATGGTTACTGTAGCTACAGCGGATGTATGTATATGTGTCCGCTGTGACAACAGTTTTTCAAAAATTTCAGATTTTTTTTTGTTTGTTTTGAACTAATGTCTTCCGAAGCATATGTTTGATAAAATTTTCTTCCGAAAGAACATTTGTTTGATTAAATCTGTTTAAATCAAAATGTTTGTTTAAATCTTTGATTTGAAATATATGTTAAAATATTAAAATTTTAACATATTCAATATATGGATGATAAGATATCACTCACAAGCAATATTATGCAATAAAATAAACATATGTATGTGTCAAAGTGCTGTGTTTAGGTGTTGGCTTGACATGGCTTTGTTTAAAACTCAGAATTTAGAAAATTTCAAATTTTTAAATGTATGAATATGCATAATTCTGCTGCCTTTGATATTTCCATGTTCAATTTCTCTCCCTAAATTTTTGCATAGTTATAAAAATCTTTTACAAAATGACAAAAATTTGTATGTATTAATATGGAAATTATCAAAGTCCAATTTGCTTGTTTGTTAATCATTTAGCAAGAGAAGATATTATCTTACTAAAAATGAATATTTATCATGTTTTACACATGAATCTTTTGCACATACCATGAGATCATACTAGGCTACATTTCTCACTGAGTTGTTTGTATGGTTTTGAGAATAGACATAGACAAGTACAATGTTGATTGAAGATATTGCGATCCATTTAAACTCATGCATGGTATTAATGATTGATTGAAATAGTGAGTGATTATCATGTTTTGAGTTGATTGACATGAGATGTATGTACCCCACATCTGATTGTATGATTGGTACAACCCTCCTCAAGATATGCTAGAAAGCACTTTCAATACTTAAAACTTAGCTACTTAGGAGTATAAATGCTCAATATGATCCATGATGATTGATCCTCTTTGGGATTCTTTTTCACTTCTCTTTGGAAGTTGATCCTCTTTGGGATTCTTTTGATTCATTCACAAGGAATGTAGTCATAAAGACTTTATTGATGATTCATCCAAGATGGATGTGTTCCTCTTTAGGAATCTTTTTGGATCGTGATTTAGATCATTCAGGTCTGTGCTTAGCATAACAAAGAATTCCTAGGTGTACTCCAGGTCTATGATTATCATAACAAAGGAGACACTTGTATGATTGAGCAATTTATAAACTGTTTCACTTGGTGTATAGTAGTTACTTTGAAAGCAACCTATATTGGATAGATCAATACTCACCATAAACCAAGATGTGTTGTTAACCACACAGTCATGAGAATTTAGTTCTTCACTATTGTATCAGATTTTATGTGTCCCATGTTGAGCCTATCCATATATCAAACAAAGAATTTGTCAGTCTTTATTAGTGGAAAAAGACTCAAGTGAAGAATTATGCAAGTGTACTATCATTTCTCATGAAATGTATATGTGATTCAATATCATCAAAATGAATGATTTGCATGATATCTTGATTTTGAAAAAGGGAAAGCTGATGGTAATCATGGGCTTTGACAAAATCAAGTATGTCTGATCTGAATGTTTTAAAAATATTAATTTGTTGTTTCATAGTTGATCATACCAAGAGACTGAACCAAAAATTCAAATCGTGTTGAATCAAATGGTTTTGTAAAAAGGTCAGCCAATTGGATGTCTGTGTGGACCTTGATCAACTTGATCAGACCCTTTTCAGAGCAATCTCTCAGAAAGTGATATTGATCTCTATGTGTTTGGTTTTTGAATGTTGAACAGGATTGTCTATGATAAACATGGCTGCAGAATTGTCAATGTGTATGGGTGTTTTAAGAAAATGTTGGACCCTGAAAGGATCATACATGCCAATTCAATTGGTGGATTGATAGTTGTTCTGCTAAAATCTCCCCAAGTCCAAGATCTAATGCGGATGAAGAATCTGCATCAACAATTGAAACCTAGTGTCGGCTATCCGCATTTGTATATGCGGATGACCATAGAACAAATGCGCATGTGTTTGTTCTTCCGCATTAACAAATGCGGATGGTCATCAACAAATGCGCAGTGTTTGTTCATCCGCATTTGTCAATGCTGATGACCAAACACCAATGCTCATGATCAACTCAACATCCGCATTTGTCAATGCGGATGACCAAGAAGAAATGCTGACAAGATTAGAACATCCGCATTAGTCAATGCGGATGTTCAGAAGAAATGCTGATGAAGACTTTTGTACTTAGACTAGTTCTGATGTATAGGTCAGGGTTAGTTTAGACTTTTGTTCAGGCATATGTCAGCCTATAAATAGAATAGAAATCCTCGTATGAGAGGTGACAGAGACTGACTATTGTTAGATATTAGACAATTAGAATATTTTTGCTTTGTAATATTTCAAGGTGTATCATTACAGTTCATGCTGAAAACCCTAGCATTCATTGTAACCGTTTTTCACCTTCTTTAATACAAAGAGCATTTATGAGTATTATTCAGCATTCAATGTTCTGTGATTGTTTGATTCCGCCCTACAATCATTAACTCAATCATCATATTCGGTCCTTGTTGATTCACATCAACAGAAAATATCATTCTCAAACCCAGTCAATTGGTATCAGAGCCTTGGCTCTCGGTTCTTCTTCAGATCTGCTCAGATCTGAGATGAACTCGATAGATCTGGTGATTGAGTTGCTGATAGAGTGTTCGACTACCTCTATTCAGTATACAAACTGAATATCTGCTGAAACTCATTGACAGTCACTGTTCATCGGCATTCTCCATCTAAAAACTAATCTGTGAACAGTTTCTCTTCCATAAAATCAGACCAGTAACATAAACAGATCTATCTACATAAGCCTGTTTTGGACTATTTGGACTACTTGGACTTGTTGAACATAATAATCAATTTAATCCATATTTAAACCAGTTAAAAACAGCTTATTAACATGGAGTCACATAATTTTTCTGAACTTGGTCACACTCCTAAACCCCCTATGCTTAAACACAAATCTGAGTTTAAGCAATGGAAAATCAGGTTCATGAATTACATTACAGGTGTAGATCCGGACTATTGGATATCGATATGTAAAGGGCCTCACATCCCAGTGACACTCTCTGCTAATCAAACTGCACTGTACAAATCCTCAAGAATACCTATTGAGGATCTCACTCTTGATGATGATGACTACAAGAAGATCAAAATTGATCTCAAAGCTTATTCCATTCTAACACAAGCATTGAAGATGGATGTGCTGAAAAGACTTGAGAAGTATGGAACAGCTAAAGCTGTGTGGGATGCACTGTTAATAATGTGTGAAGGAAGCAGTGAAGTAGCTGAAATTAACAAGGATAAGCTTGTTAATCAATATGAAACCTTTCATCACTTTAAGGGGGAGTCAATCTCTAAACAATTGCATAGATTTGTGCAGCTCGTGAATGATTTAGAGATTATGGGGGTTACATATAAAGTCAAAGAACTGAACAAAAAGATGCTTCACAGTCTTCCAGAAAGTTGGAAACAAAATGTAACCATGCTGAAAAACACTCTTGATTTAGAGAGCACCACCTTGGATATTATGATTGCTAAAATTGAAGCTCTTGAACTTGATGAAAAGAGCAGAAATCTAGGTGGACCTAAAGTCATTGAGGCATAAAAATTTCCATCAGAAACTCATTCTGTGGAAACTGCATTCATTACTGAAGATGATGACTTCCTCTCATCGAGAGATCAATTAAAAACAACAGGATTCATTGCCACACCCTCAACAACCATGCCATCTCCTTCAATTCAGTCAACTGGATTTGCTTCCACTCCTACAAGTATATCTGAAGATAAGAGAACTGAAGAGCAAAAGGCCACTTACAATGCCTTTGTTGCAAGTTTTGAAGCTTATCTTGGAGGAAGACTCACTTCTGCTCATTTGATTCAAGAAGACTTGGAAGAAATGGATCCAGATGATGTGGAAGAAATGGATCTGTAGTGGCAAATGGCTATGATTGCAATGAGAGCCAAGAAGTTTTTCAGAAAAGGGAGAAAGCTGAGTCTGAATGAAATTACAAAACTTGGATACAACAAATCCAAAGTCAAATGTTTCAATTGTGGTATGACTGGCCACTTCTCAAGGGAATGTAATGCTCCAAAAAGGAACAACCACTATATTAAAAGAAATTCACAGGGCCAATCATCCCCACAACCAAGCGCAAGCAACCACTCCAGCAATCATCAACAGCTGCATCACTATCAACAACCCTATCAAAGTCAGTCACAACTGACTAACCTAGCTCATGGAAGCAGCCAAACTACTTCAAATGCACTTGTCATCAGACAAGATGGAGTATGTGATTGGAGCCTATATGCTGAAGAAGTAAAGCCTCAATTTCAGAATCATGCTCTTATGGCTCACATCAATGATGGCCCAAATCCAATGCCATCTGAGGTAAAATCTAATCTTTGTAGTGATAAATGCATAGCTGAACTACAAGGATATCGTGAGCACAATCACAAATTGGCTGATAAAATCAAAGAAGAAAAGGTAAAATCTGAGATGCTTAAAAGAGAAATCAAAAGTTTTGAAATAAAAATCAAATCTCTCATTTATGATATTGAAAAACTACATGGTGAAAAGTACACTCTTTCAGCTGAGAATGAAGAGTTAACTGAAAAATTAGCACAATCCAGAGTTGAGCAATCAGTTACTCAAGTGAAACTTGAAAAGTTTCAACTGTCTTCAGCTAAGCTGCAAGAGATGCTTGATTCACAAAAGGAGCACAATGATTTGACTAGGATTGGATACAATTCATGTCCTCCACCATATAATGACAATTACACAATCATGCCTGAATCTGTCACTCTGTCTGATAAAATTGAACCTAAAACTAGTAAAGCTAAAACAATAATAACACAAATCACTAATCCTCAAAATAAACCAAATGTTTACATTGAAACAAATGAGGAGAAAATTAAGTTAGGTCATCCTATCAAAATCAAAGAGTACTCAGACAAGACAGTGAATGTCATTAAACCAAGAAGCCCGGTCAAAGCCATAGTGCCTTTTGTGAAATTTGTTCCTGCAATTTCGAAAGAAAAGCAGAAAGCTGAGATTTCAGTGAAACCTTCTGCTGAAAGCAGTTATGATTATGAGATCAAATCTCCAAACAATTCAATCAAATCAGACACAGTTTCACTTCCAAAGAGCATCAAAACTCCAAAAACTTCAAAAATCAAAATCAAGGCTGACCCTCAATCGTCAAAACCAAAGCAAGGAGTTGGTTTTGATATTTTTAATAAAGAACATGTAGATCAATTCGAAAGGGAATTGAAGAAAATGGTAAGAAAGTAGAAACAATCTAGGAAGAACAAACCTAGTAGAGTTGTGAAACAAGCTACTAAAAAGGCTGATTCTGCTTCCTCACCAAAATCAAAGGTTGAAACTCAGTCAAAAACTGGTAAATCTATTGAGGTTTCAACATCAAGATCAGCTTCAAGAGACAAACACATGTATTGTGATGTGTGTGAAATGTCTAATCACAGTAGAGACAGATGCTTTTTCAATCTATATTGCTCAATCTGTGACATGAACAATCATTCCACCAAAAACTGCTATTTTAATAAATATTGTTCAGTCTGTGATATGACCAACCACAATACATCTGATTATTTCTTCAAACAAAAAGGGTTGAGAATTCCTCAACATAAGCACATCTCACCAATCTCATCTGTGAAACCCAAAATCAGAAATCACTTTCTTAATACTCAATTCAGGACTGTCATTTCTGATCGGGATAGGGATAACACAACCGAGTCAAGGAAAATACGAGGAAACAAATGTCATAACATCAACCAAACACATGATTTTCATAATTCAAAAATGATGTTTGATAATAAAAAACGGGTCAGGTTTCTTAAAAGAAACAGGGATAAAAGGTTTCATTATTCTTCTGACTCTTCAACTAAAATTGATAAGATAAAACATGCAAAATATCATCAATCTCCCAGAACACCTCACTCAAAGTCACTATTCAGGGAAAAGTACCAAGAAGTTACTATCATGGATAGGAACGGGAAACCCAAGACCATCATGGCTTGGGTTCCACATTCTAACTAAGTTCTGTTGTACTTGCAGGGTCATTCATACAGGTCCAATAGTTTATGGTACGTGGACAGTGGATGCTCCCGACACATGACTGGAGATCGTTCCCTCCTTCATGATTTCAAGCATATTCAAGGAACTTCTGTGGCATTCGGTGGAGATTCACAAGGTGGTAGAATCACGGGTGAAGGATCTGTGATAAATGGGATGTTGAGCTTTGATCAAATGAACTACTGAAATCTACATTCAGCAGAATCCTTTTCAGGAGTAGAAAGAAGAGATGAATTTCCAATGATTCCTCCAACTTCTACTGATCAACTAACTGAAGATGTTCCACTACAAGCTGACCCTGTCAGACAACCATCTCAAAATCAATGTGTTTCAACTGAAGCTGGTCCACGCACACTACCATCTCCTTCAGAAGATCCTTCATCTGAAGTCAGAGATCAAAATCAAGCTACTCCTTCAGTTGAACCTGAAAGAACCTCAAATGATGGAAGTAATCAAAATGCTGCTGATGTTGAAGGAGGAACTGAGGCCGGTTTTGATTATTTTCATAACTGTCCCATAGTTCAAGATGAATCGGCCTCTCACCTAGATGATCTGAATTTCTCTAATCTTGATGTAACCATTGCTGGTGAATCAATTCCAACCACCAGAACACACAAGAATCATCCAGTTGAAAGCATCATTGGTGATCTCAATGAACGGGTGACAAGAAGCAAGTCGAGCATAGCAAACATCTGTTTGTTCTCTTGTTTTCTCTGTCAAACAGTACCTAAAAACATCAAAGAGGCTCTTCAAGAAAATAGTTGGATTGAGGCAATGCAGGAAGAGTTGCTACAATTCAAGAAACAAGAAGTATGGCAACTGGTAGACCTCCCGAAGGACAATACCCTATCGGCACCAGATGGCTGTACCGAAACAAGACTGATGACAGAGGGATCGTCATCAGAAACAAAGAAAGATTGGTAGCACAGGGCTATACACAAGAAGAAGGAATAGATTATGACAAGGTGTTTGCTCCTGTTGCTAGACTAGAAGGCATACGACTATTTCTTGCGTACTCTGCATCCATGAAACTCACTGTTTATCAAATGGATGTAAAGTGTGCATTTTTGTATGGAAAGATCTCTGAAGAAGTCTACGTGAGTCAACCTGCAGGCTTTGAGGATCCTGATTTCCCTCACAGGGTATTCAAGCTTGATAAAGCTTTGTATGGCTTACATCAAGCCCCTCGAAAATAGTATGAGACTCTGTCATCATTTCTTCTTGAACATGGTTATGAAAGAGGGAAGATCGACCAAACTTTATTCAAAAAGAAAAGGGAATGAGATGCTGCTTGTCCAGATTTATGTGGATGATATCATATTTGGCTCCACTAACAAACAACTATGCCAAGACTTTGAAGATCTTATGCATTCAAAATTTCAGATGAGTGCTATGCGAGAACTCACATTCTTTCTAGGTCTTCAAGTACAACAAACCTCCAGTGGAATCTTCATCAACCAGTCAAAATATGTAGAATCAATGTTGAAGAAGTTTCACTTTGCAGCCTGTCAGTCCATCAGAACACCGGTTGATACAAAAGTGAAGATTGGTCCAGATCCAGAAGGCAAATCAGTGGATCAGACTCTCTATCGGTCTATGATAGGTTCACTTATGTATCTAACAGCCAGTAGGCCTGACATGATGTTTGGTGTTTGTGTGTGTGCCAGGTATCAAGCAGATCCCAAGGAATCTCATGTGAATGCAGTTAAGAGGATATTCAGATATCTTAAGGGCAAACATGCTCTTGGACTATGGTATCCAAAGGATGGAGACTTCAATCTCTATGCATACACCGATAGTGACTACGGTGGATGCAATTTCAATAGAAAATCCACATTTGGCGGTTGTCAATTTCTTGGTCCCAGACTGGTGTCTTGGCAGTGCAAGAAACAGACCAATGTGTCAGTATCGACAGCTGAAGCTGAGTACATAGCAGCATCAGCTTGTTGCTCTCAAGTTCTCTGGATTCAAAACCAGATGCTTGACTATGGTTTTAACTTCCTGCACACCCCAATTCACATTGACAACACAGCTGCAATGTTTATTACTAATAATCCAGTTCAACACTCAAAAACAAAACACATTGAAATTAGATATCACTTTTTGAGAGATTGTGTTGAAAAAGGGTTAATCAAATTGATTCAAGTTCATACTGACAATCAATTGGCAGATCTATTTACCAAGGCATTTGAACCTAATAGGTTTGAATTCCTAGTTCAATCAATTGGCATGATTAACCTTGAGTAAAATAAAATAAAAAAAATTTATCAAATATCACCAAATTAAGTCTTTTTCTTGAAATTTGTGGCTTATACTTTTTGGGAAATGATATAATTACAGTCGTTATATCATTCACTGTGCTTAATACAAAATTTAAAAGACTGTCATGACTTACCTAATATGTAGGTAGGCTCAACTTGGAAAGGAAGATACATGCTGTGGCGAACTAAATAATCATATTCAACTATGAAATTCTCATCTCAGAGTACTGGTAAGTATCAGCTTATTCAAGTGTATGTGTGTGTAGCAACTCAAACACACCAGATAATGATGAACTATGAATCTCATTCACCTGCATCAGTTTCTTCTTTGTTTTGCTGAGCAAAGACCTGAAGAAACAAGCACATAGTGCTGATGTCATGATCCAAAAGATTCCCAATGTGGAACACATTCACCTTGGATGAATTAACAAAAGAGTATACAAAAAGAATCCCATTATAGATCACCTTCCAAAGTGAAGTGCAAAAGAATCCCAATGTGGATCAAAATATCAAAAGGATCAAAGTAAAAGAATCCCAATGAGGATTAGTGAAATTGAGATCTCATAATTTAAGTTACCTGGTCATGTAAGATGTGAAAGTAGTCTACCATGCATTACATGAGAATGGTTGATCAACCCATGTTTCTGTGTGTGAGGTACATGTTGAATATTCAAATCAATCAAAACATGATAAATGTCACATACAGTATAATATTTACCAAGTATGAGTTTAAGAGGACAAACATACCTTCAATCAATAAGTTCATAAACATGTCTATTTTACAATCAAAAGATTGCACTTGTGTAATGTAGGATTGTTATGATCCCAACAAAAGTATACCTCCTCTTCATGCAAAATTAAAGAGATTTTATGATCCAAAAAAAAAATAAAAATAAATAAATAAATAAATAAATAAATATATATATATATATATATATAATATATATAGATATATATATATATATATATATATATATATATATATATATATATATATATATATATATTTTAAAATCCTTAAAGAGATTTTATGATTCAAAATTTTTAAATCCTTAAATCTCTATCTAAATAAGGATATAAATTTTAGGGGGAGAAATTTAAAATTTTGATCGGTTTGTACAGGTTGTTTATTCTTAATTTTATAAAATCAAAACAAAAAGAATCTGACTGTGTTGGTGCAGAAGTTATACTATAGTATCTCAGCTTATGCAGACATTTGGATGCACAAAAGTCCAAGATCAGTCAAACTCTGGGAAACTTGTATGCATCAAACCTGATATACAAGTCAATCCAAGCAAGAATTGACAATCCCAACATCTGTCAAAACTCCATAAGAAACAAGTGAAAAGTATAGACAGTTCTTCATAACAGCCATCAGTTCATCAGAAAACAGAAAAGAATTCAATCTACAAAAACATTAATTTTTTATTAAGTTCATATATTAATGCGGGTAAGTGCATTGGTTAATGCGGATGAAGGTATCCCTGGCATATAACCAATGCAAGTAATTGTTTTCATACCAGTTAAAACAAAGTGAAACTATTGCGGACAAAAGTGTTCAACCGCATTTGTTTTTGCGGGTAAACCTTTGTTCTACCGCATTTCTTTTTTACTCTTCCGCATTTGAAACAGTACACTAATGCGGATGAACAAATTCTTATCCGCATTTGCTACAGTGTTTTTTAAAGGTCATTCGCATTTTTTTCAACACTTGTAATATTTGTAAAAGTCATTAAATCTTCTTTTTAAACCAGAATTTAAAAGGTCATTTAATACTTTTCAACAATCCAGGGTTTGAAGATCTAGATTTCCCTCACAGAGTATACAAGTTAGACAAAGCACTGTATGGTCTTCACCAAGCACCAAGAAAGTAGTATGAAACTCTATCAAAGTTTCTACTACAGAATGGTTACACCAGAGGTAAAATTGATCAGACATTGTTCTTAAAAAGAAAAGAACAAGACTTGTTAGTAGTGCAAGTCTATGTGGATGACATAATATTTGTCTCCACAAACACACAGCTTTGCAAAGAGTTTAAAACTCTTATGCAATCAAAATTCCAGATAAGCTCAATAGGAGAACTCACATTCTTCCTAGGTCTACAAGTCCAACAATCAATAGATGGAATTTTCATCAATCAAAACAAATATGTGCATCAGATCCTCAAGAAGTATAACATAACTGATTGCAATTCAAGCAAGACACCATTTGCAACTGGATTGAAGTTAAATCTTTGTAAAAGTCATTAAATCTTCTTTTTAACCATTGATGTTTTGATGAGATGATCTTTGTGAATTCTTGTTGTGGTGATCTGATTAATATGGATTGTTGAATCAAGATTGGTGATTGTCTGATCATGTGATGAGGGTTGAGCAAGAGTATTGGGTGATGTGTGATTGTCTGATTGCGGAGGTTCAGTGAATGTTTGAGGGGAATCATGAAAGAAATCTGGGATTTCATCTTCATGATATGTGTCTGGTAGAGAATGGTAGTCATCATCATCTTTAGGTTGTTTTGTTTTGTTGGTATCTTGTGATTGAGTGGGTACAGGAGATGAAGATACTGGAGTGTCTGATGATGTTTCTCTTGAGGTGTTTGGTTTGATCAGGAGGTGTTGACATAGTTGTGCTTGATTGTGTGGTTAGTGGTTCTCCTTGGAGGATCAGCAGTCAATGGAACATCAATGGTTGTGGTGGAACCATTGGATATTCATTGTTCTCCTTTGAAATTGAAACATCAAAATATGTTGTGTCAAATGATTTGGTTAATGCATCAATATCAAACAGCCAGTTAGATCCAATGACTTTCTTAGTGAAAGAATGTTCATTGAAAACAACATCTGTTATTTCTTCCACTATATTAGCCTTGGATTGAATACTCTGTAAGCTTTTGAGCTTCTAGAATATCAAAAAGAATCCATCATCTGCTTTTGGAGCAAATTTGGATAATTTTTCTCTGGTGTTTAGTATTGAAACAGAACATCCAAAGGCCTTATGAAATCCTATATATGGTTTTCTTTTAAACACTAATTCATAAGGCGTTTTGGAATGTTCTTTGATGATTAATGTTCTGTTTTGTATGTAGCATGCTGTGTTTATGGCTTCAGCCCAAAAGGATATAGGCAATAGAGAGTCAGCTAGCATGGTTCTAGCTGCTTCTATTAATATTATGTTCCTTCATTCAGCTACTCCATTTTGTTGAGGAGTTCTTGCTATGGTAAATGATGACTTATTCCTTTTTCTGCATAAAAAGAAGAAATGTAGTCATTCTTAATTTCAGTGCCATTATCACTTCTTAAAGATTTGACTATAAGATCAAGTTGATTCTCAATCTTTGTGATAAAGGATGTAATGATTTGTGCTGTTTCTGTCTTGTGTAGTAGAAAGAAAGCCCATGTGAATCTGGAGTAACCATCTACTATGACAAGACAGTATTGCTTCTTTCCAATGCTTAGGATGTTTGTTGGGCCAAAAAGGTCCATATGAAGCAATTTGAGTGGTGTGTTGTTAGAGTTTATCAATTTTGATTTATAAGAAACTCTATGTTGTTTGCCTTTCAGACATGCTGTGCAGTGGTCTGAATAGAAAAATTCCTTTTATGGCAGAACTTTGACTAGATCATTTTTAACAAGTTTGTTCATTCGGTTAAAATTGGAATGACCTAATCGTCTATGCCACAATTATGAGACATCTTCTGTGGCTTTTGATAATAAACAAGTTTCAGGGGTTGATGCTGAAACATTGTTCATATCAACAATGTATGTGTTGTTTAGACGAGGAGTTTTCAAAAGGATATGATCTTCTAGAATCTGAAAACCCGTCTTAAGGATGTAGCAGCCGTTGGAGTCAAATAGGGTGACATATCCCTTGTCATAGATTTGGGATACAGTCAGAAGATTGAACTGAAGATAGGAGTAGTAGTTGACGCTCTCAAAGCTAATCAACCGTTTGTTACTGTTCCTTCACCAGTTATCTTCCCACCTGTTTTATCTCCTCCAAAGGCTACATTGCCTCCATGTTTGTTCTTAAAATCCCGAAGGAGGGAACAGTTGCCTGTCATATGACGGGAGCATCCACTGTCAACATACCAGATGTTGTCAGTCCTCCTAAGATGTCCCTGAAAAATAAAAGAAATCAGTTAGTTGGAGCAACCCAAGCCAAGATGGTCTTGGGTTTTCCGTCTTTTCCAACAATGCAAATTTCTTCCAAGACAGCATTGTCTGAAGGTTTTGGAGCTCTAGACACACTAGATTTCCTTTGGTTTGATTTAGCTCTATTTGGAGAAGTGCTTTGTGCCCTTCTCTTTTGTGAGCTAGTGTCAGTGATTTGTCTGTTCTGAGACTTATGTCTCCTTGATGTGTGTTGAAAATTGTCATAAAAGCTTTTATCATTATCTAAAACAATTTTCTAATGAGGAGTATGTTTAGGAACTCCTACTCTGCTCTTATTTTGAGCAACAGGTTGTTTTTCAGTAGTTTTCTCAACCTGAGCTTGTTTGTTTTGTTTCGTGTTTTTCTTGTTGAAAAAACAATTTGCCGTGCTGTGATCGTTTCTTTCATAAATGGAGCAATAATTGTGAAAATGACATGTTTCTGTACTGTTATTATTCATTTACAGTACTTGCAGTACTTGCCATATCTGCACTTTTCAGTTGAATGTGTGAATTGATCACACCATTCATAGTATGGCAATTCTATTTTTGTTTGTTTGAAGAAAACTTTTGATTTCAAATTAGATTTTGATGGAATTTCAAAAGTTACAGACTGTTGTTTTGACTGAATTGTGGTTTTGCATTTCCTTTTATTTACCTGTTTGGGAGGGGCAATGGAAGTTACAGCTTTCCTTCCACTGGAACAGATAACAAATCCTTGAATCTATTTCGATTATTTGTTTGATGTATCAGCCACACATGAAACCTTTTGAGCTTTAGTAATTGGCTGCTCAGACTCATCATCTAATAAATCATCCTCATCATCATCTGTTGTTTGATTATCAAATTCATTATTTTCTCCTTGATAAAAGTCAGTTGATTTGATTGATGATGGTATTGAACTTTTAACAAACTTTATCAAGGGTGATTTTGATTTTAAAAGTGATTTTGATGATGATGATGATGATTATTTAGAGTTATCAGTCTTTACTTGAGAATCATGAGATTCATCAATGTTTGTTGGTCATGGAGTCAGGTAAAGGAATATAATTATCATTATAAGGTGGACTTACCTTATTATATCCTAAACCTGAAGAGTCCTTAAAAGCCCTTTGTTGAGCAAGAAGTTCTTCAAACTTCTTATTGCTCACCTGAAACTTCTGAAGTTTCACTTTAGTTTCAGCTTGTAATGATTTTGACTCAGTTAATAAGATAGAGAGCTGCTCGACCTGCGCTGTCAATGTTAATTTTTTAGAAAGTAGTTTGTCTATGTCTGATTGTAATGAAAGTATTTTTGTAGCATACTGCTTTTGTTCTAATTTTAGACTTTCATTAAGAATGTTTGTTTCAATTACTTTCTTTGAAATCTTGTGGGTATGCTCTCTATACCTGTTTACCTCATCAATACATCCTCCTTCGGGATTTTAAAAGCAAACATGGAGGAAATGTAGCCTTTGGAGGAGATAAGACAGGTGGAAAGTTAACATGTGAAGGAACAGTATCAAATGGGTTGATTAGCTTTGAAAATGTCAACTACTGCTCAAACCTCCAATTTAATCTTCTCAGTGTATCTCAAATCTATGATAAAAGATATGCCACATTCTTTGACTCTAACAAGTGCTACATACTCGAGACGGGTATTCAAATACCTAAAGATTGTATTCTTTTGAAAACACCCCGTCATAACAACATATACATAGTTGATATGAACACTATTTCAGCATCAACCCCTAAAACATGTCTACTATCAAAAGCATCAGAAGATGTTTCCCAATTATGGGACAGACGTTTGGGGCACTCAAATTATAACAGAATGAATCAACTTGTAAAAGGTGACTTAGTAATAGATTTACCACAAAAGGAATTCTTCTGTACAAACCACTGCACTGCAAGTCTAAAAGGCAAACTACACAGAGTGTCTCATAAGTCAAAATTGGTAAACTCAAACAACACACCACTCAAATTGATTCACATGGACCTTTAGACCCAATAAACATCCTTAGCATAGGAAAGAAGCAATAATGTCTTGTTATAGTAGATGACTACTGAAGATTCACATGGGTTTTCTTTCTATTACACAAGTCAGAAACATCAGAAATCATAAAATCATTTATCACTAAAATTAAGAATCAATTGGATCTTAAAGTTAAATCTTTAAGAAGTGTAAGGATCTATTTGAAGAATATGAGGCTGATGCAACCAAAGATCTTCCAACATGCACTAAGGAACAAGGATGAACTTGCTTTGGAAGCTTTACACTCTCTAAAAAAACTCTAAGTGTAAAGTCTTCTGAAGCCAAAAGTTCAGAAGAAATTACTTCGAAAGCTTTACACTTAACAAGAAAAATATTCCAAGTGTAAAAAATTCTGAATCCAGAGGCTACGTTCTTCCGAAGCCAAAGATGAAGTCTTCTAAAGCTTCAAAGACAAAGTCTTCCGAAGCCATTTTGCTGTGAAGACTGATTTTTTCGGAAGACAGAGAAAAGTTGCTTTCTCTGATCTACTTTTGATAAAGCTGACCAACTTTCTGCTGCAACTCTGATAACTCACCAACTTGTATGAGTTGGTGAAACTTCCATGCTTTAGGGAATAGTAGATAAAGTCTTTGTAATTTTCTTTTTTTGCTCCTTTAGACTTTTTGTACTAGGAACAGTCACTGAGCTATGGCATTTCATAGTCACTTGTCAAAAGGCAATCTGCCTTTTGACTCAAGATTGATCTTGTTATCTAGATTAGTCAATTCCAACTGTCCTTCCAAGTATTGACGGTTGTAGGTTGTAGTATAAAAGAGTTTCATGTCCTTGTATTTTAATTATCCTTTGAACACTTGTAATAGAACTTGAGATCAATATACAACATCCTTGAAAACTAATACTCCTGTTATTGTTCTAAGTTCTGTCTTATTGTTACTTGTGTTTCTTGTATCTTCAAAGATTCCTATTCCCTATTTGAACTGTTAAGTGATCTAAGATCATTCCTCTTGTGAAACTAATTATTGTTAACACCCTAACCGATCCTGCAATTGGTATCAGAGCTTTCCAGGCTCTTGATTGTAAGATCTCACCATCTTAAATCCTCTTAGTTTCACACTTCACTTAACTTTTCAAATGGCAGCTATCTCAAAGGCTAATATGGAAACTGGAACTATGACAAAGTCCCACTGATCACTCCTGAGGATTTTGATACTTGGTGCCCAAGAATGGAAGGCTTCATCAAGTCTCAAGATTCCAGGATGTGGGAGTCTATTCTTATTGGACCTTATGTACCATGCACCACTTCAGCTGCTGGTGGTGGTATGATACCAAAGGAAAGGGATGATTTTTCTGATGAAGATTGGAAGAAAATTGATGTTGATCAGAAAGCTATGACAGCCCTTCAAACTGCTCTTTCTAACTCCATCTACAGAGGTTTCAAGAAGTGTAAGACCACCAAACAGCTATGGGATGCACTAAAGCTGATGTATGAGGGGTCAAATGAAGCCAAAGAAAACAAGAAGGACCTCTTGAAGTAGCAGTTTGAAATTTTCACCTTCAAGACAGGTGAAACCATGACTCAACAATACTTCAGGTACGTTGAGATTGTGGATACTCTAGCTGATGTTGGAGTAACCATTGAGAATAGAGATATTGTTAGGAAGTTCATGTCATCTCTTCCCAGATAATGGATACACTACTGTGTGGTCATTAAGAGAACTGAAAACCTCAAGACGTTACTCTCACTGAGTTATATGGAATACTCAGTGGATACCAGATGGAGATGAACATGCAAAACTCATCTGGTAACTCCAACACTCATCAGAGTTCAATCCTCCATGTGGTTGAAAGGGATTGCAGAGAACCACAGCACCATCTCATCTGCTACCCAAACAAATCACAAAAGGGTCCTTTCATCACCTTTTCGGAGACACCAAGGGAAGGCTAAATCCCAGGAAGCCCATTCCAGGAGACAAGTTCTTCACAAGCTTTTGTGTCTCCTGATGAAAGTTCAGGCAACTTTCTCTTCACCTTTGAAGACCTGGATTGTATCCATCCAGATGATCTGGAATATATGGAAATAGTCCAGCAGATGGCTCTACTCACTCAAAGAACCTAGAAGTTCTATAAGATGACTGGGAAAAAGTTTCGCAGCAATGCAGCCAGTGGAAAGTTTGGGCTGGACAAAAGCAAGGTGAAGTGTTACAATTATAACCAAATAGGACACTTTTCCAGGGAGTGCAAGGCACCAAAGTCAAATGGTGGCCAAGCATAATTCAGGCCAAACTAAAGTGAGGGAGCTCACCAGAATGAGAAGCCAAGACAGCAAGCTGCAATTGCTGTTGAAGAGGGAGGCTTTGACTGGAACTTTCAGTTTGAGGATGCTTCTCTAAACCAAGCACTAATGGCAGACCATGATGATGCCAAGGTATTGGAACATCTTTGTACTCCTGAATGCATTGCTAAAGTTAACAGATACAGGTCCTATAACTTAGAGATGAGATCTGATCTTGAGTCCTTAAATATCTTAAAAGCTGACTTTAAAAGAGCTGAAAATGATTATAAACTTCAGATAGAAGATCTATAGAAAACCATTTCAACTCTTAAGCATAAGCACACAAACTACAGGACTCAAATCAAAGATCTTATCTCAAAGTTAACTGAATGCCAGGCTGAGCTTGTGATCAGCAAAGCCAGGGCAGAAAAATGTGTTCTTGAAGAAGAGACCTTCAAGAACATAATATCCTCATCCCTACATGCAAAAGTTTGTTATCAGAATAAGCAAGGACTGGGATCTACTGAGATAGCTCCTCCACACACTCTATTATCTGTAAGATCTCGAAGGTATGGAACTTGTAAAGATGAGCTTCCCCTTATAGACCCCATTGTTGAAGAGGATGAAGAGGAGATAGTGAACAATGACTCAGAAAATAGTTAAGAAGATCATCCTAAGAAGGGTCACTATTCTCCTGAGGAGAGAAAAGAGTCTAGAATGACCAAGTCAAAGAGAAAGAACTTGACTAGAAGCGCTAAGAGAAGATCAAATAAGGCTCAAGAAATCAAGGCCACTTTTGACTCAAAGCAGAAACAAGTGTTTATTTCTGCAGATTTTGAAGTGGTAAAGACTGAAGAATCAACTATGAACTCTAGTACCAGGAGTTCTAGTTTAGTTCCAAATCATTCTAGCAAGAAGAAGAAGACTGACCAGCTGTGTACTACTGCTACACAACCTGAACCATCAAGCTCCAAGAGCAAGTCTCTCCCTAAGAAGCTTGTTTCATTATCTGTAGAGATAAAGATGGAGAAGGAAAGCGATAAAACTCAGTCTTTCTCTCAAAAGAAGACTCTCAGAAGGAAGGAACTCAACTATGTCATGTGTGGTAGTATTTCTCATCTGGCTAAGGATTGTAAGTACAATCCTCAAAGTACCATCCACATGACCAAGAAGAACACTTCTGAGAAGAAGAAGGAACAAATAGCTTCGGAAGGAAAATCTGTTTCCTTCAGAAGCTCCAAAATGAAGAAGAAGACAAGTGAAAAATTGCCTTCGGAAGAAAAGTTGGTCTCGGAAAAAAGGAATGCTTCCAAAGTACTAAATCTTGCTGCAGTGAAAGCAAGATCTTCCGAAGGTCTAGTCTCCATGACTTCGAAGTTGTCAAAAGTTTTGAAGCTTTAAAGGCCAGGCCCAATCTTCCAAAGGTGGTGTGGAAGATGAAGGAAGACCATATGAATAAAAGTTCATCATCAACAACAGCAAATGATCCTCAAAGCTTGAATATAGGATCACTTACTGTTACCTTGTCTTCAACTCATTTTAATAAGCCCAAGACCAATGAGGATTGGGTTTCTAAGTGTAACTAATCTCCTTTTTTTGTGCAGGAACATCTAAAGACCAAGAAGAATGTTTGGATTATTGATAGTGGTTGTTCCAGGCACATGACTGGCAATGGTTCTCTGCTTCAAAATTTTAAGAAAATTGATGGAGGACCAGTTGCTTTTGGAGGAGATTCTGGTGGTTACATTTCTGGAAGGGGCAAAGTCACAAATGGTAAGCTCAGCATTGAAAAGGTAAACTTTGTCAAGGAGCTTGGATACAATCTTCTGAGTCTATCCCAATTTTGTGATAAGAAATACCATATGCTCTTCACTGAACATGAGTGCATTGTTCTCAAGCCCGGGGTGGCCATTCCTCAAGAGCATATCCTGCTCAGAGACCCCAGGAGAGGGAACATGTACAAGATGGATTTACATGAAACATCTCCCTCATGAGAAGTTTCTTGCTTTCTGTCTAAAGCAAATAGTGATGAGTCTTTTCTTTGGCATAAAAGAATGTGCCATGTAAACTTTAAAAACATGAATAAATTGATTAAGAATGATTTGGTAATTGGAATACCAAAGAAAGAGTTTACAAGTGATGACCACTGTGTTGGATGCCTGAAAGGGAAGCAACACAAAGTGTCTCACAAACCAAAAGAAATGAACTCCATCACTACTCCCCTACACCTATTACATATGGATTTGTTTGGCCCCACCAGTGTAATGAGTTTAGGAAGGACCTCTTACTGCTTAGTGATCATAGATGATTTCATAAGATTCACTTGGGTCTTTTTCCTTAGAACTAAGGATGAGATCCCTGAGATCTTGAAGAATTTCATTCTAAAAATTAAGAATCAATTTGATCACAAGGTCAAGACTATAAGATGTGATCAAGGAACAGAATTTAAGAACCAAATCCTTGATACATTTTATGATGAAAAGGGTATTACAAGACAATATAGTGCTCCCAGGACTCCTCATCAAATGGTGTTGCTGAGAGGAGAAATAGGACACTTATTGAAGCTGCAAGAACCATGTTGTCTGACTCTAAACTGCCCATCACCTTCTGGGCAGAGGCAGTTAACACAGCCTGTTATGTGCAGAATAGAGTTTTAGTGGTTAAGACTCATGGTAAGACTCCTTATAAGCTGTTGCATAAAAGGAGACCATTTATTGGTTTCCTCAGGTCATTTGGATGTCCTCGCATCATCTTCAATACCAAAGATCAAGTAGCCAAATTTGATGAGAAGTCAGATGATGGACATTTTATTGGATACACTTCCCAAGCTAAGGCTTATAGAGTATATAATCTCAGAACTAGAGTAGTTGAGGAGTCAGCTAATGTGACCTTCAATGAGCACACTCCTAGTGTGAAAGGTTTTGGTCTGGATTGGCTATTTGATCTTGACTTGGTTACCAACTGTTTTAACAAGTCTTTAGAGAATGTTTCTGGATTTAAAAATAATATATCAACAAGAGATCCTGACCCGAGATTTGAGCTAAGAAAACCAAGCAATATTACTACTTCAGCTCCTTTGGTGACTAACCCTACAAATGAAGATCCTATTAGCACAAACATGACAAATTTAGCTGATACATTTGAGGTGCCTTCAAATTCCAGCTCAGAGGTTCAAAACTCAAGAGAAGGAGCTCTAAATATAGGAGGAAATGGAGGTGGTGATAGTGATAAAGAATTTCTTGATGCTGATAACCACTTCATAGAGGACAACATAAATGATGTCACACATTCATTCGATCAAGTCTCACTTTATAAATGTGCTGATGTGGTGGGTGACACTCCATTGCCAAATCTAAATTTCTCCAATCTGGATCTGTCCAATCAACTTGCTGTGGTCCCTCAACTAAGGATCCACAAGTCACACCCTACCACAAACATCATTGGAAATGTTGAGACTGGGGTAAGAGGACAAACCCATGACCAAAATGTTTGTCTGCACTCTTGTTTCTTGTCCCAGATTGAGCCAAAGAAAGTTGATGAGGCTCTGAAGGATGGAAGCTGGGTTGAAGCTATGCAAGAAGAGATACTTCAAATCAGAAGACAGAAGGTTTGGAACCTATTTCCTCTTCCTCATGGGAAGACTATCATAGGAACCAAATGGGTTTTTAGGAATAACAGGGATGATAGAGGACTTGTCATCAAGAACAAGGCAAGACTAGTTGTTCAAGGGTACATACAAGAGGAGGGAATTGATTCAACAGATGTTTTTGCTCCTGTGGCAAGACTTGAAGCAGTAAGAATATTCCTGGCTTTTGCTGCATCCAAGGATTTAAAGGTCTACCAACTTGATGTCAAGTGTGCTTTTCTGTATGGGGTGATTAATGAAGAGATGTATGTCAAACAACCATCTGGCTTTGCCGACCCAGATCATCCTGATTATGTCTACAAGCTTGATAAAGCTCTTTATGGGCTGCACCAAGCTCCAAGGAAGTGGTATGATACACTATCTCTGTATCTCTGCCAACATGGTTACAAGAGGGGTACTATAGATGGAACTCTCTTCATCAAAGGGACAGGGAATGACTTAATGCTGGTTCAAGTATATATGGATGGCATTATCTTTGGGTCATCTAATCTAAAGCTCTGTAAAGACTTTGAGAGGCTGATGAAGAACAGATTTGAAATGAGTGCCATTGGGGAACTAAATTTCTTTCTGGTAATTCAAGTGAAGCAAGTTGATAATGGCATCTTCATAAGTCAGTCAAAGTATGTGCAAGACATACTTACAAGATTCAACATGACTGAATGTAAGGTTGCTAAGACACCCATAGCCAGAAACCACTCCCTAGGACCTGATCTTGAGGGGGAGTATGTGGAAGAACATCTTTACAAGGCTATGATAGGGTCTCTTATGTACCTAACAGCCAGCAGGCCTGATATCATGTTTGCCACATGCATTTGTGCAAGATATCAAGCCAACCCCAAGATGTCACACCTAGTTGCTGTCAAGAGGATTCTTAGATATCTCAAAGGTTCTCCCAACCTTGGCCTTTGGTATCCAAAGAGTTCTAACTTCAATCTGTATGATTATACAAAGTCTACATCTGGGGGATGTCAATTCCTTGGTGGAAGGATTGTCTCATGGCAATGCAAGAAACAATCCTGTGTCTCTGCATCAACTGCTGAGGCTGAATACATTGCTGCTGTATGTTGTTATGCTCAAGTGCTTTGGATTCAGAATCAGATGCTGAACTATGGATTCAATTTCAAAGAGACTCCCATCCACATAGACAATAACAGTGCTATCTCCATTACAAAGAATCCATTGCAGCACTCAAGGACCAAACACATCAACATCAGGTATCATTTGATTAGAGAAAATTTTGAGAAGGGATTAATCAAATAAGTCAATGTTAACACAAATGAACAATATGCTGATCTGTTCATTAAAGCCTTTAATGAACAGAGATTCAAATATCTTGTATCAGCTATTTGGATGATTAACTTTGAGTAACTTTTTCTTAAAAACATAAATCTACTTTATTTCTAAAAACTATGTGTCCTAAGTTGTCTATTTTATCACCTTCATAGGCCCAGTTTATTTTGGAAGAAAAATTTTAATGATATTTCTTAGATTTTTTAAAATTTTTAAAAACATATTTTCCTTCGAAAGATTTCAAATTGCATTCAGAAGAAATTTATGTCTTCAAATCAAGAACTACTTATAAGAAATTTACCTTCGAAAGAAATTCTGAGAATATCTTCTGAAGTTTAACTATGATTCTAAGTACTTGCATGTATTTGAAAGACAAATATCTTTTGAAAGCAATTAAGTCTCGGAAGATTTATTCTCATTAGAATAAAACTCCCAAGACTTAATATCTTCCAAAATCAAATATATGTCAGAAGAAAAACTCTCTAAGAATTTTTCTTCCGAAGTCAAATTTTCAAATTTCTTTAGAATATCTTCCGAAGCCAAATTGGCTTTGGAAGCTTTTTCTCAAAACTTTCGAAGCAAAAACTACCTTCGAAGATTTTCAACTTCCAAGAAAACTACCTTTTTGGACACTTTTTCAGAAGTGGGACCTACTTTCGGATTTCAAAGTTTATCCTTTTGCATTAACTTTGTCTTAAATCCATTCTATATATTCTCAATAGTTACCCTTCTTCTCACTCTTTCCTTCTTCCACAAGTTCTTGACCTAAAATTCTCCCAAAATTAACCTTCTTCTTCACCAACAAACTTCCTTCATGGCAAACTTTGATCGACAAAACCAACCGGGCTTTACCATGCACCTTCACAGACAACACAATCAGGTTGCTTTGTTGGACTCTGAGAAAGATCCTCACTTCTCAGAGGTCTGTCGATACCTTTTAGCGTCTTAGTACTTCACCTCCCTTACTATTGATCCTCCTCTTTATGAGGATCAGTTACTTGCATTCTGGAGGACCTGCCAAGAGGTCACTATGGATGGGGAGAAGGCACAATCTGCTACAGTGTAGGGGAGGACAATCTTCCTTACTCTGGCCATCATAAACTCACACCTCAGATAGGCTATGAGGGTGACTTCTCAGTGAAAACCTTCAGGAAGGGTGGGAGGGTCTCGTCCAAATGGAAATACCTCCTCCATGTCATCATACACAGTCTCTCCAACAAGCATGGAGGATGGGATCAAGTTCTAGAGGACCTCTCCTTCATAGTCCATGGAATGGTTCAGGGGGTCAAATACAGGTACTCTCAATTTGTCTATACAAATTTACTTGCTAATTTAGACTCCTTAGAATACTACATGTTCCCGCGATATGTCCAGCACATTCTCAACTGTGAACTGGGCTCACAGTGGAACAGGTAATATTCTTAAATTGGGACAGATGAAGCCTAGCATCTTTAAAATACCGAGAAAGCCTACTGTTGGCTTCTTCAGGGTAGAAACAGCCCTGGTTCCAAAAATGTTAGAGCTTGTTGCTCAGGGTGGTAACCTAGCAGCACCAGCTAGTGTTGAACCCATACCCTCTGCCTCAACTCCACCCCCACAGCCTCAAATTACCATCACCTACAAAAGAAAAACCAAACGAACCCCTGCACCCACTACTGAGCATATGCAGGTCCCTATATCATAACCCATACAGGAGGAAGTAGAATCTCGAGCTCCCATTTCCCCTAAGGAGCAGACCACTCCCATCTTTCAAATGATCAGTGCTGAGGTTCCTCATGCTCAGCCTGATGAGCTCACATCCCTAACAACCTTAAGCCATCACTCTGAGTCTCAACACTCAAGTGATTAACTTTCAAGGGATAATTACCACCCCCAGCCGCTGGACTTAAACCACCCTATTCCCAGCCTTGATTTCTATAATGATGAGGACTTGGGTTTCAGTGAGTACAATGAGTCTCTCCTTTCTTCCCACACTCAAGGAGAAATGAGAACCCCTAACTCATCCAGGTCTAGCCCACATCATATACCCACAACTGAGGTGGGTCTTCCTGAACATGTTCAGAAGATTCATATGGAAGAGGCTCTCACTTTAGAAAGTGATTACATCAGTAAGACCTCAACCATGGCAACCCAGCCTCTTGATACTTCTCTGGAAGTAGTCATGATGCAGGGGAAATCTAGCAGCCAAAGACATTATGCTGGTGATAAGGAAGAAGACTTAGGTCCAATTCTCTCATCCCCCAGTGACTCTTTAACTGAAGATGAGGGGAGTCTGAAACATAGGGTGCACAAACTGACAAACACATGCACTTATCTAGTTTCAAATATAGTTTACCCGGAATCTCAGGTGAGTATCTTGCAACAAAGGGTCAATTACCAGCAACTTAAGGAGGACTCAACGAGGTCCACAAGAACCTATGGAAGTGATGGATGACACCCCCAGCTCACCTATGCAAGAAGGTGATGCTACCAAAAAAGGGGAGAAAGTCCTCACAACCACAGAACCTGGGAGTTCCTCCTAGAGTATGGACATAGAGGAGTCACCAACCTCTCTTGCAATTATCCAGACTCAGCAACCTCCTCAAGTCATGAACATATACTTACTCATTCAACACTTGCTTGAGGAGAGAATTCCAAGAGCAATGTCTGCTCCCTTTGAGAATCCAATTATGGGATGGCGGTATGACACAAACAGAAGAGCTCTTGTGATCTCTAGAGCTCAGGGTCAACTGGAAATCTTCAACTTCTCACACCTGAGTTTTTATGAGTACATCAATCTGGTGAATCTTCCACTTGTCAACCCAAGCCATAACAGACAAGCTAAGAGATTAACAGACCGGATTCAAAATAGGGTGCTAGAGGAATTCAAATTGAGATCAAAATTATATAGACGGAGGCTAGCAGGTGAGATCTTTGGTCAACTGGATGTTGAGGTGGACCCTAAGATTAGCTTCGAAGGGAAAACCTTGACTGAAGGCCCAGAGGTTGAGCCTGTGAACCTTGAGACAGGATCTCCCTCTGCACCCAGTACCCTCAGTAAGGCACCAGCTGGTGAAGGTGTCTCACAACCTCTCTCTGGCCGGAGCTTGAATGCTAAACCAAGCAATGAAGGCCAAAGTTCTCTCCACCTTAAGTCACCAAGGCCTGTGGTTAACAAAGGGAAAAGGAAATTAACTCTTGAGGAGTTGGAGGAGGAGAAGAGAGAGAGGAAGAGGAAGCTTAGGGGAGAGAGTTCAAGTAGGTCCCTAGACTTCATGGAAGCTGCAATCCGGGCTGCCGATAGGACTAATACTCAAAAAGATAAGTTAAGGGCAGCCAGGCTAAACTACCTAGGGACCAGGAACTACAATATAGATGAACTCATCTCTCTCCCTTTAGAAGAGTTAAATGAGCTGGCTGACACTGAGCTGTCAAAGGAGAGGAGGGAGGCAGAGGATGCAGCATTGCTCTTCAAAATTAAGGAAGAAAGGAGACTGAAAAGACTCAACAAACATGCTCCTGTCCTCTCCCCAGTTCAAGAAAGTCCTGAGACAGAGACTGTGGCATAGGCATAACCTCAGGTAGATAGGGAAGCTGAAAGAATGAATATGATCAACTACCTAAGTGCCACTAGACTCTATCAGGCAGCTGCACTTCTTCCCTTATCCTTTAAGTACATAGAGTTTGAGTATCTCATGCAGCTAGAGGAAAAAGCCATAAAAGAAAGAAAAGCTGCTAAGAGAAAGCTAAGGGAAGAAACTGCAAGGTCAAGGGCCATCATCCACAAAAGCCAAAAGAAATTGAAGATAGACAAAGGATGATGAGCTTGTTGAAGCTATACGGATTCTTGAAAGGAGGTTTGGTCCTATGTCTCTATCAACAATGGATGAGCATATAAGGGTGATCAAGCAGAAGATAAAAAGGGGAGAGCTTGTGGACTTACATTCTCCACCAAGTCCAGCTTAACCTAAAGTTGAGGTAAAGGTTGAACCCATTGAGACAACACAACATGAACCTAGAGTTGTATCTCAGCCAACTTCATCTTCTGATCCATAGCAGGGTCCTTTTCTCCCTCCTTGTAAACCTATGAGAGAAGAGAACCCAACTGAGAGGTGTACTACTGAACCATCTGGTGCTGAAGACCAGTCCTCTCAGTTGAAATCATCAAAGAGGAGAAAAAGGATGGCCAGAAGAACCCCTACAAAGAAAAAGAAAACTAAGGCATCCACCTCTACACCTCAGGATGAGTCAGAACATCCTGAGGAAGTGCATCAAGAGGCTGCTCAACCAACTCCATCAGAGTAGAGCCTCTTATAGTTGGAAGACCCATCGTGTCCTGGAGTTTTGCTGACAATCTAGATAGATGGTACGTCACTAGAGATCAAGGAGGTCAAGATGTCTACTTTCAGCAAGACATGCTTGCCCTTCTTTTACATGATCTCTATGACATGAGAAGATTCTATGAGAGTCTGAAGGATCCTAACCATATGATGAAGAGAGGTTTGCTGCTGATCCTAATAAGGACTATCAACATTTAAAGAATCTGTCTATTTTGGTAGCATCAGCTTAGGGGGAGTTTGTAAGGATCTATCAGAAGATTATGAGGCTGATGCAATCAAAGATCTTCCAACATGCACTAAGGAACAATGATGAACTTGCTTCGGAAGCTTTACACTCTCTAAAAAAAATCTAAGTGTAAAGTCTTTTGAAGCCAAAGTTTAGAAGAAATTACTTCGAAGCTTTACACTTAACAAGAAAAATATTCTACGTGTAAAAATTTCCGAAGCCAGAGGCCAAGTTCTTCCAAAGCCAAAGATGAAGTCTTCCGAAGCTTCAAAGACAAAGTCTTCCGAAGCCATTTTGCTGTGAAGACTGATTTCTTCGGAAGACAGAGAAAAGATGCTTTCTCTGATCTACTTTTGATAAGTTGACCAACTTTCTGCTGCAACTCTGATAACTCACCAACTTGTATGAGTTGGTGAAACTTCTATGCTTTAGTGAATAGTAGATAAAGTCTTTGTTTGTAATTTTCTTCTTTTGTTCCTTTAGACATTTTGTACTAGGAAAAGTCAGTGAGCTATGGCATGTCATAGTCACTAGTCAAAAGACAATCTGCCTTTTGACTCAAGATTGATCTTGTTGTCTAGATTAGTCAATTCCAACTGTCCTTCCAAGTATTGACGGTTGTAGGTTGTAGTATAAAAGAGTCTCAAGTCCTTGTATTTTAATTATGCTTTGAACACTTGTAATAGAACTTGAGATCAATATACAACATCCTTGAAAACTAATACTTGTGTTATTGTTCTGAGTTTTGTCTTATTGTTACTTGTGTTCCTTGTATCTTCAAAGTTTCCTATTCCCTATTTGAACTATTAAGTGATCTAAGATCACTCCTCTTGTGAACTAATTATTGTTAACACCCTAACCGGTCCTACATAAAGTGATAATGGTACTAAATTTTAAAATGACTCTATTTCTTCTTTTTGTACAGAGAAAGGAATTAGTCATTAATTCAGTGTAGCAAGGACTCCTCAGCAAAATGGAGTTGCTAAAAGAAGGAACACAATATTAATAAAAGTTGCTAGATCTATGCTAGCTGGCTCTCTATTACCCATATCTTTTAGGGCTGAAGCAATCAACACAGCTTGCTACATTTAAAACAGAACATTAATAATCAAAGAACATTCCAAAACACCTTATGAATTAATGTTTAAAAGAAAACCTTTCATTATATTTCTTAAAGCTTTTGGATGTTGTGTTTCAATGTTAAATGCTAGAGAACAATTATCTAAGTTTGCTCCAAAAGCAGATGATGGATTTTTTGTTGGATACTCCGAAAGCTCAAAAGCTTACCGAGTATACAATCCAAGACTAAACGTAGTGGAAGAAATAATAGATGTTGTTTTTAATGAACATTCTTTCACTAAGAAAGTCATTGGATCAGACTGGTTGTTTGATATTGACTCATTAACTAAATCAATTGACACATCTTACTTTGATGTTTCAGGTACCAAGGATGATAATGAGTATCCAATGGTTCCTCCAACAACCATAGATGTTCCTTTAACTACTGATCCTCCAAGGAGAACAAACATCACTCCTTCCAATACCACAGTTTCAACTCCTTCCAGTACCATAGTTTCAACTCCTCCAAAACAAACAAACACATCAAAAAGAACATCATCAGACACACCATCTTCATCAACTCCTGTCTCCAATCAACCATAACCAAATAACCATACAAAACCATAATAACCAACCATAGTTGAAGAAGATGATGATTATTATTCATTACCTGATACACATCATGAAGATGAAATCTTAGATTTCTTTCATGATTCACAACAAACATTCAATGAACCCTCACAGCCAGATAATCAAACAATAACCAACACCTTTACGCATCCATCAACACCCAATCAAACAATCACCAATCTTGATTCAACCATCCCTGTTGATCAAATTACAACAACCAGAGTTCACAAAGATCATCCTTTAGAAAATATCATAGGTGACCTCAATACCAGATTGACCCATAGTCAATCTGACACAGCAAACATTTGCTTGTATTCCTGCTTTCTATATCTAACTGTACCCAAAAACATCACAGAAGTACTCAAAGACAACAGTTGGATAGAAGCAATGCAAAAGGAACTACAGCAATTCAAAAAGCAAGAGGTACGGAAGTTTGTTGATCTACCTAAAGGTCAATATGCCATTGGCACTAGATGGCTATTCAGAAACAAAACAGATGATAGAGGAATTGTCATTAGAAACAAAGCAAGGCTAATTGCCCAAGGATATACTCAAGAGGAAGGCATTGAATATGATAATGTCTTTGCTCCAGTAGCTAGACTATAAGCCATTCGAGTGTTCCTTGCATATGCCTTATTCAAAAACTTCACTATCTTCCAAATGGATGTTAAGTGTGCATTCCTCTATGGAAAGATAGATGAAGAGGTATATGTTAGTCAACCACTAGGGTATGAAGACCCAAAATTCCCTCACAGAGTCTACAAGTTAGGTAAAGCTCTATACGGTCTTCATCAAGCACCTAGGAAGTGGTATGAAACTTTATCTAAGTTTCTACTATAAAATGGTACACCAGAAGGAAAATAGACCAGACATTGTTCTTAAAGAGAAAAGTACAAGACTTGTTAGTGGTTCAAGTCTATATGGATGACATAATTTTTGGCTCCATAAACATCCAACTTTGTAAAGAATTTGAAACTCTTATGCAATCAAAATTCCAAATGAGCTCAATGGGAGAACTTCCATTCTTCCTTGGTCTTCAAGTTCAACAATCTGTTGATGGAATTTTTATCAACTAGAGCAAGTATGTGAATCAGATATTAAAGAAATACAACATTTCTGATTGCACATCCAGCAAAACACCATTTGCAACTGAATTGAAGTTTGGACCTGATCCAGAAGGAATATCAGTTGATCAGAAACTCTATAGATCAATGATAGGTTCTCTGATGTATCATACAACAAGCAGACCAGACATCATGTATGCAGTTTGCATGTGTGCCAAATACCAAGCGGATCCAAAAGAATCACCCATAAATACTGTAAAGAGAATCTTCAGATACTTAAAAGGCAAACCTACACTTGGGCTATGGTATCCAAAAGATGGAGATTTCTCTTTATATGCATACACAATATTGATTATGGTGGATGCAACAATAATAGAAAATCCACCACTAAAGGTTGTCAATTTCTTGGATCAAGATTGATCTCCTGGCAGTGCAAGAAACAAACAAATGTCTCTGTGTCAACTGCTGAAACAGAATATATAGCTGCTTCTGCATGCTGTTCTCAAGTGCTTTCGATTCAAAACCAAATGCTTCATTTTGGCTTTAATTTTCTTAAAACACCTATACACATTGACAATTCTGCTTCCATGTTTATCACTGACAATCCAGTTCAACATTCAAAAACAAAACACATAGATATCAGATATCACTTTCGGAGTGACTGCTCAGAAAAGGGTCTGATAAACAATAATCATGGGTTATATAAACAGGATGATTCCCTCAAGAATCTTTTCAAATCTCTCAAACAAGATATAACAACAGATTGTTATGCTTGAATTCAACAAACAATAATCATGGTGCGGAAACCCATGATTAATGCTATGATATCAGTGTGTGTATGTGTGTGTGTGATTGCAAGTGATTGAATACTTGAATGATAATAACTGCTTGATTTCATTAATTGTTCAAAAGCTTACAAAGGATTAGTATATTATGCTATTTATATCCTATACAGATAGCTATTTACAATTACAAGAATACCCTTATGTAAACGAATATTACATAAAAATCCTAAGTCTAAGTCGTCCGCTGTGGATGTTAGACTATCCACTGTGGATGCTAAGTCATCCGCTGTGGATGTTGACTAAGCTGTCTGCTGTGTCTTGGATGCTATCCGCTGTGAACACTTGTTGTATGTCTTCTTTGTATGTTGTCCGCTGTGGAGTGTTCATCTGCTATGGATTGAACATTCGCTGTGGACTGTTCATCAGCTATGGACTTTTGTTCATCCGCTGTATGTTTTGTTCATCTGTGGTATGTTTTTTTCATCCACTGTAGACATTTGGACTTGTTCTTTATCCGTTGCATGGACTTGGTCATCAACTGTGGGCACTTTTTCATCCGCTGCCGACACTTGTCAAAATTTCTTTTATCTACAAACCTGAAAAAGAAATTTAAACAATAATTAGTGTATGTTATGAATGTTAATGATACTAATGTGTTAGTTAATGATTGTTTGGATGTTAGAACACATTATGTTTGATTATGGCAAGCATTATCCTTTTAAGCATTATCCTATTAATGCAGTTGTTAAGTCTAACATGTCATACCTGGTTGCTGTCCAGAAAAATCTTATATACCTTAAAGGAGCTCCTAAACTCGGCCTTTGGTATACAAAGAATTCTAACTTCAATCTATATGGTTATACAGATAATCACTATGGTGACTTCAACATGACTACAAATTCTACATCTGGGAGATGTCAATTCCTTGGTGAAAGGATAGTCTCATGGCAATGCAAGAAACAATCTTGTGTGTCTACATCAACTACTGAAGCTGAATACATTATTGCTGCAAGCTGCTATGCTCAAGTGCTTTGGATTCAGAATCAGATGCTAGACTATGGATTCAACTTCAAAGAGACTCCCATCCATATAGACAACAACAGTGCTTTCTCTAGAACAGAGAATCCTGTGCAGCACTCAAATAATAAGCTGATCTGTTTACAAAAGCCTTTGATGAACTGGGATTTAAGTATCTTGTATCAGCTATTAGGATGATTAACTTTGAGTAGATTTTCTTAAATTAATTTCAAGATTATTTTTCATATATGTGTGTCTTAAGTTTTCTATATCGTCACTCATAAAAGCACAGTTTACCTTGGGAAGAATCTTTTCAAAATGATATTCCTTTGAATTTTGAAAATTTAAGATATATTTTCTTTCTGAAGACATTAAGTTGACTTCTAAAGAAAATTATGTCAACTACTTACTATGAAATTTACCTTCGGAAGGAATTCTGATGTATCTTTCGAAGCTTAAATGAGCTTTTAGGTACTTATATGTTTTGATAGACAATTTTCTTCCGAAAGCAATTAAGTCTTAAAAACTTTATTCATCCTTTGAATAAATCTTCTGAAGTTTAGTATTTTCCGAAACCAAATATATCTCGAAAGTAAAATACTCTAACTATTTTTCTTTCGAAGAAATTTTTTTTCAATCTAAGGAATATCTTTCGAAGTCAAATTGGTTTAGGAATCCAAAGACAAAGTACTTTGGAAGATTTTTGACTTTCAAAAAAACTACGTTTTTGGGCACTTTTTCAGAGGTGGGACCGACATCCGGATTTCAAAGTTTATCCTTTTGCATTAACTTTGTCTCAAAATCCTACCATATAAATATCCGTATAACGGTTACCCCTCTTTCTTCTTCCCCTTCATCTGCAAAAGTTCTAACCCTAAATTCACCCACAAACCCTCTTTGTTCTTAGCTTTCTTCACTCAGAAGATTTCTCAAATGGCCAACCCTGAACCCCAAAACCAACCAGATTTTTTCAAACAACTTCACTGGAAAATAATCAAATTGCTCTGTTGTCATCTGAGAAAGATCCAGGTTTCTCAAATGTTTACTACTTCTTTTCTCAATCAACTAACTCACCGCACTCACAATAGACCCTCCACTATATGAAGAACAACTCTTTGAGTTCTGGAGGACCTGCCAAGAGGTGATCTTGGACGGTGAGAAGGCACTGTCTGCCATAGTGCAGGGGAGGATAGCTTTCATTGCCCCAGCCACAATCAACTCTAATCTAAGGTTGTATGATGAAGAAGGCGAGCTGTCCATCCCCAAATATGCTATTAATGAGTCATTTCGGCAGATGGCCTATGAAGGGGAATTCATAGTCAAAACCTTCAAAATGGGTAAGGTCTCCTACTAGTGGAAGTACCTCCTCCATGTTATTATACACTCTTTATCTAACAAACATGGAGGATGAGACCAGATTCCTGAGAACTTATCCTATATAGTCCATGGAATGGTTCAAGGGATCAAGTTCAAGTACTCCTAGTTTGTCTATACAATCATGCTTGCTAACTTGGACTCCTTAGAGTACTGTATGTTCCCTAGATATGTTCAACACATTATTAACTGTGAACTAGGCTCATAGTTAAGGGGAATATGTACTACTTTTAAATTTGGACAGATGAAGCCTGACATCTTTAAAATCATAAGAAAGATCTTTGTTGGCTTCTCAGGGATAGAAATAGCCCTGGTCCCAAAACTGTTAGAGCTCATTGCTTAAGGTGACAACTAAACAGCACCAGCCAATGTTGAACCCACACCTTCTACATCTGAACCAGCCACACAGCCACAAATAACCATCACCTACTCCAGAAAATCCAAACAAACCCCTGCTAAGTCTACTCAGATTGAGCAGGTCTCCATACAACCACCCATGCAGGAGGAAGTGGAAGCAAGAGCTCCCACTTCCCCTGAGGTGCAGACCACTCCCTTTACATTATCGACCAGTGCTGAGGTTCCTCAAGCTCAGTCTGATGAGCTCATTGCCTAAGCCTCAAGCCTTCACTCTGAGTCTCAAACCTCAAGTGATTAACTTTAGGGGAGAGCTACCATCCCCAGCCGTTAGACATAAACCAACCTATCCCTAACCTCCACTACAATGATGATGAGGATATAGGTTTTAGTGAGTACCATGACTCTCTTTTCTCGTCCCCTGCTCAGTAGAGATGAGTGCTCCTGAATGTCACAACCCACCGAACAGGATCCGGCTATGACTAACTGATATCAACACAATGCAGCAGAAAGTAAACATAACTTATTCAATTGTCAACTAATCATCCACATTAATTATACCAATACTAGTCAAGTGTTTTCTAAATCCCAATTACATTAATGTTATTCAAATGTCCCAAATGATTATATCTAGAGACGGGGTGATGGCTAATCTCCAATGTCCGGCTAAGTCAACTCCTATCCCTGTTCATTTAGCCATATCATTCTTCTCCAAAAATACACACCCAAAATACGTCAACATAATGTTGGTGAGCTCATAAGTTTCAGACACAAGCCTCAACATAATTCATAAAATAAGACAACAGAAGTCTTGGTGCACAAGAAAACGTAACACAATCAAACCTGGACCCTAGTGACCCTCCCGAGGGCTAAAACTATGAATCCGACGATCGCAATCAGAAATTATCAGTATTAGATTGGTTTCGAATTAATGATCGTGGAATTATCACTAATCGTTGTTTAATTGATCAATAAATAAATATTGATGCCAGAGAAAATAAACAATAAATGATCAAACGATATCAACAATATGCAAAGAACAATGATTTGAATCAAACGTAATTCATTAAAACTAATTAATGATTACAAAGAGTCAAAAAATAATTGCTAACAAAATTCTATGCAATGATTACGTTTATGATTTATGGTGTGTTGATGTCATGGCTGCTAGGGTTTGTGTTGATCGTGCGAAATGGTGTGATGGTATATTTGTCGCCGTTTATTTCTGTATGTTTGATATGAAACCTAGAACTCATATTTATAGACACGCGTGTTTCTGTTAAGGAAACAACGAATCTCTTGGTGTCTGTGATTGACTTGTTGACTTGTTGATTAGAAACACTTGTATGATTTACGTCTGGTTCTTCCGTAGTTACTTTGTTCTTCCGCAGCTACTTTGTTCTTCCGCAGCTACTTGGTCTTCCACAGCTACTTTGTGTGTTCAGTGAATATCCATATTCATCCGCAGAAGATCTTCTGATGAATGTCTTGTAAGAAAGATATCTACGGAAGAACAAAAATGTTCATCCGTAGATGTTTTTCACACTTAGTCAATTTCACAAATTGACTAAGTATAATGTTTGTACTTGTAATCATACACATAAATCAACGCACATATGGGTTAACCTATATATATACATAATTAATTACAAATATTCATTACATGAATTGATTAAAGTTCTAAGCCTATACAAAATGATCTAGACCTATTATTCCTAGATCTAACAAAAACATCCCCTAACCCATACCCCTTATTGTTATGGGCTCAAGTGTGCCCGGCTAAGCACATATAATCTGTACTAATTTGTGACACAACAATTATTGAATCTCAATGGGGGGTTTCCCTGTCTTTAGGGCCCATTCTGTGCTGGGGATTCCCTAAATAGTACTATCCACAAACCACGCGGCTCCCAATGGAGTTAATGATTGTGCTCACGTATGGGACAAGAGCAAGTAGTATTGCACCATAGTAATGTATTAACCATCGAGTATGTATTTTACCCCAAACGTTTTAATGTAAAAAAGGGTTATGAGACTCACCTTAGCTTATCCTTGAAGTGGGTGTTCATGGTTTAGGGAGCTACCGACCGGAAAGGTTCCTATGTTCATTTTATAGATGTTAATGCTGACATTTGGTTCCAAAATAGTGAGGTTTAAGCTGTTGGCATGTTTGGTCCATTTTAGTCATACAAGATTCTAAAATACTTAGAGTAAGTTTTTGATTCTAGAGATTTCATGTTTTTAGCTTAGGAGCACGTTTTTATGAATTTCTACTATTTTAAGATGAATATCCCCTATATTATTGTTTACTAAACAAACCAGCTCTATAAATTATGAAACTAAATATTTAAGCATTCCATATCATTATAAGTCTACTGTAATTTTTGTACATCAGATTGAATGCATTTTTTATACATCCGTTAAGTCTACCGGTTAGTTCCGTTAAATGTCCGTTAAGTCCCGGTTTGGATTTTTAAGTGTTTTAATCTGATTTTTCCCTTGGCAAATATATTTATAACAGAAAAAACTTCTACATAACCCCATATTTACAGTAAGTTAAATCCCTAACTCGTTCCTCGTATTTTCTTCATATTTTTCAAGTTTTTGTATTACTTTTGAAGAGCGGATTTCATATGTGTAAATCATGAAACTTAAATTTTACTTGAGATAGTCATTGTTATCTTTCAGAAATGTTAAAATCATAATCTTTGGTCTTGCATAATACACTTTTATATTTTTATGAAAACTAGGTTTTAAGTTGCGTTATATTTATCAAAACCGTTCTTTACGAAGATTTTACATCCTTTTGTTACCGGAAAATATGGTATCGTATTTGTTCATATGATATTGGGGGTGACACGGGGTTGTTCATGTTACCAACGAGATAATATGTTATATTTCGAGCGTTTTCGGGTAGCAACGGTTACCTTGTTACGTGAGGTAGATGTGTGGAAGCGGGGGCTGCCTAAGAAGCTTGCGATGATGAGAGAAGGCTATTAGAAATGACAGATTTGTTCAAGTTGCAAGATCAACAAAAATGGAGATGTGAAATCAAAGATATGTGGGTGTGTCACAACCCGCCGAACGGGGTCCTGCTGTGACTAACTGATATCAACACAATGTAGCGGAAAGTAAACATAACTTATTCAATTATCAACCAATCATCCACATTAATTGTACCAATACTAGTCAAGTGTTTTCTAAATCCAAATTACATTAATGTTATTCAAATGTCCCAAATGATTTTATCTAGAGATGGGGTGATGGCTAATCTCCAATGTCCGGCTAAGTCAACTCCTATCCCTGTTCATTTGGCCATATCATTCTTCTCCTGAAATACACACCCAAAATACGTCAATATAATGTTGGTGAGCTCATAAGTTTAGGACACAAGCCTCAACATAATTCATAAAATAAGACAACAGAAGTCATGGTGCACAAGAGAAAGTATCGTAATCAAACCTGGACCCGGGGACCCTCCCGAGTGCTAAAACATCCCCTAACCCATAACCCTTATTGTTATGGACCCAAGTGTGGCCTGTTAAGCACATATAATCTGCACTAATTTGTGACACAACGATTATTGAATCTCAATGGGGGTTTCCCTGTCCATAGGGACCATTGTGTGCGGGGGATTCCCCAAATAGTACTATCCACAAACCACTCGGCTCCCAATGGAGTTAATGATTGTGCTCATGTTTGGCGAAAAGAGCAAGTTGTATTGCACCACAGTAATATAAACCATCGATTAGGTATTTCACCCTAAATGTTTTAAAGTAAAAAAGGGTTATGAGACTCACCTTAGCTTATCCTTGAAGTGGGTGTTCATGGTTTAGGGAGCTACCGACCGGAAAGGTTCCTATGTTCATTTTATAGATGTTAGTGCTGACATTTGCTTCCAAAATAGTGAGGTTTAAACTGTTGGCATGATTGGTTTCTCAATTTTGCTAATTTGGCGGTTTTAACCCTTATGTTTGGAATTTGGCACTTAAATCGCTTACTATTGGTTTTATCATTTCAAGTGGGGTAAGCTACTGTAGTAAGTTATTTTTTATGTCATTTAGGTCTTCGTAACTCTTTTTACCATTTTTCTTGGTAGTGCAGTGTTAGATTTCTTAGCTTAACGTTATATTTGTATAAATTCCTAGAAAAGTCTATAATTGATAATATTTGGTTTGTAGCTTACTTTTATCATTATAAATCCATTAGCTACTGTATTTTGAGTCTTAGGTTGTTTTATGTTGATTTTGGAATTCTAACGTTCAGGGCTTGGTTTTTAACGAGTTCTTAGGTTCGGGTCAACGTTTGGTCTATTTTAGTCATACAATAGTCTATTTTAGTCATACAACTCAATGAAAGACACTAAGTATCAAATCTTACAAAGCCAAAAGAACAAATCTTCCAAAGCCAAGGTTGAAGTCTTCTGAAGCTTCAAGACAAAGTCTTTCAAAGAAAAGAGATTGATTTCTTCCAAAGATAGAGAAGACATGCTTTCTCTGACTCACTTTTGACAAAAGATGGAGCATTTTTTGCTGCCATCTCTAAAGACTTACCAACTTATGTGAGTTGGTGAAAAGTCCATACTTTTGTCAACTGTAGATTAAGGTCTTAGAGTCTGTAACTTTCTTGTTTTGTAACTTTATCCTTTTTGTATTAGATAATGATGTGAGCTATGGCATGTCATAGTCACTAGTCAAAGGTCAATCTGCCTTTTGACTTTACATTGACCTTGTTATCTAGATTAGTGTTTCTAGCTAGCCTTCAATGTATGGCCGGCTGTAGAATGTAGTTTAAAGTATCTCAAGTACTAGTCATTAGAATTAAGCTTGGTAACACTTCGTAAAAATAACTTGAGAGCAATATACAACATTCTTGAAAACCATCTTATTGTGTTCTTTTTATGTTCTTTACTTGTGTTCTTTTTATGTTCTTTACTTGTGTTCTTTGTTTCACCTTAAGCCGGTTCCTTATTTGTTCTGTTAAGTGTTTCAACTCTCTCCAACCTACATATATATATATATATATAGGAGGGTTTGCAGGACCGTGTGAAGGGTGGTCAATACAATCATTCTCACAATAATGAGAGGTTTAGAACACTTAACAGTTAAAATGGGGAACTGGGTTTGAGTATGATGATACTAAGAACAAAAGTAATTAGTGAGATAGAACTAAGAACAAAAAGTATGGTTTTTCAAGGATGCTGTATATTGCTCTCAAGTTCTATTACAAGTGTTTACAAAGCATATCTAAATTACAAGAACCTGAGACACTTTATACTACATCCTACAACTATCAATACTTAGAAAGATAGTTGGAAACACTAATCTAGACAACATGATCAATGTAAAGTCAAAAGGCAGATTGCCTTTTGACTAGTGACTATGACATACCATAGCTAACATCCCTTTTTAATATAAAAAGGTTTACAGGTACAAAAGTAGGAAGTTACTGACAAAGACCTTAATCTACACTTTACAAAAGCATGGACTTTTCACCAACTCATACAAGTTGGTGAGTCTTCAGAGTTGTAGCAGAAAGTGTGTCATCTTTCTATAAAGTAAATCAGAGAAAGCATGTCTTCTCTGTCTTCAAAAGAAATAAGTCTTCACAAGTAGTGGCTTCGGAAGACTTTGTCTCTGAAGCTTCGAAATACTTCATCTTTGGCTTCAAAAGATTTAGGACTTTGGCTTCGGAAGATTTTACACTTGGAGTATTTTCTGATGTAGAGTGTAAAACTTCGAAGCACTTCTACCTTTGTACATCCAGTGCATGCATGCAGGAAGTCCCTTGGCTGTTTTGGCTTCTTTGGTTGCATCATCCTTATAATCTTCTGATATTATTTTACAAACTCCCCCTAGACTGATACTACCAAAACAAAGAAGTTCTTCAGATGTTGATAGTCCTCATCAGGATCAAGACCAAGCCTCTCTTCATCATTTGGTCAGGATCCCTTAGACTCTTATTGTATCTTCTCATATCATAGAGATCATGTAGAGGGAGATCAAACATGTCTTTCCAGAAGTAGACATCTTGACCTCCTTGATCTCTGATGACATACCATCTATCCGGATTAGCAGCAAAACTCCAGGACAAGATGGGTCTTCCAATGGCAATAGGCTCTACTTGAATAGGAGTTGGTTGAGCAGCCTCTTCATGCACTTCCTCAGGATGCTTTGACTCATCATGAGGTGTGGAAGTGGATGCCTTGGTTTTCTTCTTCTTTGAAACACTTTTCCTGGCCATCCTTTTCCTCCTCTTTAAAGTTTTCAACTGAGATGACTGGTCTTTAGCACCAGATTGTTATGTTGTGTCCCTCTCAGTTGGGATCTCTTCTCTCACAGGTTCAGATGGAGAGAGAGGAGAACCCTACTGGGGATCAGAAGATGAAGTTGGTTGAGATGCAGCTCTGGGATTAGGTTGTGTTGTCTCAAGGGATTCAACCTTTACCTCAACTTTAGGTTGAGCTGGACTTGGTGGAGAATGCAAGTCTACAAGCTCTCCCTTTTTGATTTTCTGCTTGATCACTCTTATATGCTCATCCATGGTGGATAGAGACATAGGACCAAGCCTCCATCCGAAGAATTCATACAGATTCAAGAAGCTCATCATCCTTTGTCTATCTTCAGATTTGGCTTTTGTGGATGATGGCCCTTGACCTTGCAGCTTCTTCCCTTAACTTTCTTTTAGCAGCTTTTCTTTCTTTTGTAGCTTGTTCCTCCACCTACTTTAGAAATTCCAACTTAATGTACTCAAAGGATAAGGGAAGAAGTGCAGCTGCCTGATAAAGTCTTGTGGCACTCAGGTAGTTGATCATATTCATTCTTTTAGCTTCCCTATCTACCCGAGGTTGTGCAGCTGCCACAGTCTCTGTCTAAGGACTTTCTTGAACTGGGGAGAGGACATGAGCATGTTTGTAGAGCCTTTTCAGTCTCCTTTCTTCCTTAATCTTGAGGAGCAACGCTGCATCCTCTGCCTCCCTCCTCTCCTTTGACAACTCAATGTCAGCCAGCTCATTCAACTCTTCTAAGGGGAGAGATATGATTTCATCAACATTATAGTTCCTGGTCCCAGGTAGTTTAGCCTGGCTGCCCTTAACTCATCATCTTGAGTGTTTGGCCTGGGGGTAGCCCGGATAGCAGCTTGCATGAAGCCTGAGGACCTCCTAAACTCTCTCCCCTTAGCTTCCTCTTCCTCTCTCTCTCTCTCTCCTCCTCCTCAATCCCCTCAGGAGTCATTTTCCTTTTCCATTTGTCACTCACAGGCCTTGGTGACTTAGGGTGGAGAGATATTTGGCCTTTATAGCTTGGTTTAGTAGTCAAGCTCTGGCCAGAGAGAGGATGTGAACCACCTTCACCAGCTGGTGCCTCACTGAGGGTACTAGGTGCTGAAGGAGATCCTGTCTCAAGGTTCACAGGCTCAACTTCTGGGCCTTCAGTCAAAGCTTTCCCTTCGAAGCTAATCTCAGGGTCCACTTCAACATCCAGTTGACCAAAAATCTCACCTGCTAGCCTCTATCTATATAATTTTGATCTCATCTTGAACTCTTCAGGAACCCTTCCTTGAATCCAATCTGCTAATCTCTCAGCTTGTCTGTTTTGGCTTGGGTTGACAAGTGGGAGATCAACCAGATGGATGCACTCATAGAAACTCAGGTTTGTAAAATTGAAGATCTCTTGTTGACCCTGAACTCTAGAGATGACAAGAGCCCTTCTTTCTATGTCATACCTCCATCCCAAGATTGGATTCTCAGAGTGAAGAGATGGGGAAGACATGACTCTGGGTATACCATCCTCAAATAGGTTGTATATGAGTGAGTCCACATCAATGTGGACTTGAGGAGGTTGCTGAGTATGGACTATTCCAAGTGAGGGTGGTGAATCCTTAAGTCCATACTTTAAGAAGAACTCCCAGGTTCTATGACTGTTCTGACTTTCTCCCCCTCTTTGGTAGCATCACTTTCTTGCATAAGTGAGCTGGGGGTTGAGTCTATCACATTCACAGGTTCTTGTGGACCTGGTTGAGTTGTTCTTTATGGTCTCTTAGCTATCTTGCCCTTGAGATCGGTGATCTCAAATTGCTGGTCATTGACCCTCTTTTGTAAGATAGTCACCTGAGATTCCAGGAGACTAATCTTGGAGACTAAATAGGTGCAAGTTTTAGTCAATGTGTGCACCTTTAGTTTCATACTCCCTTCATCTTCATCAGAAGAATCATGGAGGGATAAGAGAGTAGTACTAATGTCTTCTTCCTCATCACCAGCATAGTGTTCTTGGCGGCTGGATTTCCCTGCATCATGACAACTTCAAGAGAAGTGTCAAGAGGCTAGGTTGCCATGGTCGAGGTTTGACAGATGTAATCACTTTATAAAGTGAGAACCTCTTTAATATGGATCTCCTGAACAGGTTTAGGAAGATCCACCTCAGTAGGGGGTGGATGATGTGGGCTAGACATGGGTGAGACAGGAGTACTCATCTATCCTTGAGTAGGGGTGGAGAAGAGAGAGGCATGATACTCACTGAAGCCCATGTCTTCATCATCAAGAAGTCAAGGCTAGAAATTGGTTGGTTGAGATCCAGCAGCTAGGGATGGTAACTATCCCTGGAAGGTTGTTCACTAGAGTGTTGAGACTCTGAGTGAAGGCTTAAGGCTGGTTGGGTTGTGAGCTCATCAGGCTGAGCATGAGGAACCTCAGCACTGATCCTTTGAGAGATGGGAGTGGTTTGCTCCTCAAGGGAAGTGGGAGCTCGAGTGTCCACTTCCTCCTGCATGGTTGGTGATATGGGGGCCTGTACAAGCTGAATAGCATGTGCAGGAGTTCGTTTGGTCTTTCTCTGGTAGGTGATGGTTATTGTGGGTTGTATTTGTGGTTGGGAGGTGGAAGGTGTGGGTTCAACACTAGCTGGTGCTGCTAGGTTGCCACCTTGAGTAATGAGCTCAAATATTTTTAGGACTAGGACTGTTTCTACCCCGGAGAAGCCAACAGTTGACTTCCTCATTATTTTAAAGATGTCGGGCTTCATCTGTCCCAATTTTAGAATATTACCTATTCCCCTTACCTGTGTGCCCAGTTCACAGTTGAATGTGCTGTACATATCTAGGGAACATGTAATACTCTAGGGAGTCCAAATTAGCAAGCAAATTGGTATATACAAATTGAGAATACCTAAACTTGACCCCCTGAACCATTCCACGGACTATGAAGGAGAGGTCTTTTGGAATCTGGTCCCATCCTCCATGCTTCTGTGTATGACAACATGGAGGAGGTACTTCCATTGAGATAAGACCTTCCCCTTCCTAAATGTTTTGACTGAGAAGTCACCCTCATAGCCCATCTGCGCAAAGGAGTGGTTGACTACAGCTTTGGGGAAGAACAAGTCACCTTCTACATCATCCAACTGAAGATGTGTGTTTATGGTGGCTGGAGTGATGAAGATTGTCCTCCCCTGCATTGTGGCAGACAGTGCCTTCTCCCTGTCCATGGTGACCTCTTCACAGGACCGCTAGAACTCCAACAAGTGATCCTCACAAAGAGGAGGATCAATGGTGAGGGAGGTGAAGTAGTTGGACAAAGAAAGGTAACGACAAACCTCTGAGAAACCTAGATCTTTCTTAGAGTCTTATAGAGCAACCTGATTATTTTGCCTGTGAAGATGCATGGAAAAATCGGGTTGGTTTCTACGGTCAAGGTTGGCCATTTGAAGTAGCTTTGATGAAGGAAGATAAGAATGAAGGCAGTTTGTGAGTGAAATTAGGTTAGAGAATTACAGATGAAGAGGAGAGTGAGAAGAGGGGGAACTGTTGTGAGAATATATATCAAAATGTATTTGAGACAAAGTTAAAGCAAAAGGATAAACTTTGAAATCCGGATGTCGGTCCCACCTCTGAAAACGTGCCCAAAAAGGTAGTTTTCTTAGAAGTTGAAAATCTTCCGAAGGTAATTTAGCTTCGGAAGTTTTAAGAAAAAGCTTTCGAAGCCAATTTGGCATCGAAAGATATTCTTAAGAGTTTGGAAATTTGGCTTCGGAAGAATAATACTTAAAGAATTTTTCTTCCGACACATATTTGGTTTCGGAAGATATTAAGACTTAAGAGTTTTATTCTAAAGAGAATAAATCTTCCGAGACGTAATTGCTTTCGGAAGATATTTGTCCTTCAAATACATACAAATGCTTAGAAGCATATTTAAGCATCGAAAGATATTCTTAGTATTCCTTTCGAAGATAAATTTCTTATAACTAGTTATTTGATTTGAAGACATAAATTTCTTCTGAAGGCACCTTGAAATCTCCCGAAAGAAAATATGTTTTGAGAAATTTTCAAAAATCTAAGGAATATCATTAAAAAAATTTCTTCTAAAATAAACTGGGCTTATGAAGGTGATAAAATAGACAACATAAGACACATAGGTTTCATAAATAAAGTTGATTTAAGTTTTAAGAAAATCTACTCAAAGTTAATCATCCTTATAGATGATACAAGATATATGAATATCTGTTCATAAAAGGCTTTAGTGAACAGATCAGCATATTATTTATTTGTGTTAACTTTGACTAGTTTGATTAATCCCTTCTCAAAGTTATCTCTAACAAATGTTACCTGATGTTAGTATGTTTGGTCCTGGAGTGTTGCATAGGATTCTCTGTAATAGATATAGCACTGTTGTTATCTATGGGGATGGGAGTCTCTTTGAAGTTGAATCCATAATCTAGCATCTGATTCTGAATCCAAAGCACTTGAGCACAGCAGCTTGCTGCAGCAATGTAATCAGCTTCAGCAATTGATGCTAAGACACAAGATTGTTTCTTGCATTGCCATGAGACAATCCTTCGACCAAGAAATTGACATCCCCCTGATGTAGACTTTGTAGTCATGTTGCAGCCACCATATTAACTATCTGTATAAGCATATAGATTGAAGTCAGAATTCTTTGGATACCAAAGGCCAAGCTTGGGAGAACCTTTGAGATATCTAAGAATCCTCTTGATAGCAACCAGGTGTGACGTCTTGCGATTTGCTTGATATCTTGCACAGATGCATGTGGCAAACATGATATCAGGCATGCTGGCTGTGAAGTACATAAGAGACCCAATCATAGCCCTGTTAAGATGTTCATCCACACACTCCCCCTCAAGATTAGTCCCAAGGGTGTGGTTTCTGGCTATGGGTGTCTTGGCAACCTTAGAATTAGTCATGTTGAATCTTGTAAGTATGTCTTGTACACACTTTGACTAACTTATGAAGATGCCATTGTTAACTTGCTTTACTTGAATTCCCAGAAAGAAATTGAGTTCTCCTATGGCACTCATTTCAAATCTAGATTTCAAATCTATTCTTCATCAGCCTCTTAAAGTCTTTACAGAGCTTTAGATTAGTTGACCCAAAGATAATGTCATCCACATATACTTGAACCAGCATTATGTCATTCCCTGTTCCTTTGATGAAGAGAGTTCCATCTATAGTACCTCCTTTGTAACCGTGTTAACAGAGATACTAAGATAGTGTCTCATACCACTTTCTTGGAGCTTGGTGCAGCCCATAAAGGGCTTTATCAAGCTTGCAGACATAATCAGGATGATCTGGGTCTACAAAGCCAGGTGGTTGTTTAACATACACCTCTTCATCAATCACCCCATACAAAAAAGCACACTTGACATCAAGTTGGTAGACCTTGAAATCCTTGGATGCAACAAAAGCCAGGAATATTCTTACAGCTTCAAGTCTTGCCATAGGAGCAAAAACATCTATGTAATCAATTTCCTCTTCTTGTGTGTACCCTTGAACAACTAGTCTTGCCTTATTCTTGATGACAAGTCCTTTATCATCTTTCTTATTCCGAAAAACCCACTTGGTTCCTATGGTAGTCTTCCCATAAGAAAGAGGACATAGGTTCCAAACCTTCTATCTTTTGAATTGAAGCAGCTCCTCTTGCATTGCTTTAACCCAGCTTCCATCTTTCAAAGCCTCATCAACTTTCGTTGGCTCTACTTGAGACAAGAAGCAAGAGTGTAGACAAACATTTTTGTCAAGGGTTGTCCTCATGTTCTCACCCCTGTATCAACATTTTCAATAATATTTGTGGTAGGGTGTGACTTGTGGATCCTTAGTTGAAGGATCATAGTAAGTTGATTAGAGAGATCCAAATAACAGAAATTTAAATCTTGCAATGGAGTATCACCCATCACATCAGCACACTTATCAAGTGAGACTTTATCCAATGAGTGTATGACATCATTGATGTTGTCTTCTATGGAGTGGTTATCAGTATCAAGAAATTCTTGATCACTATCGCCACTTCCATTTCCTCCTACATTTAAAGCTCCTTCAACTGAGTTTTGAGCATCTGAGCTGGAATTTGAAGGCATCTCAGATGTATCAGACGAATTTGTCATGTTTATGCTGATAGGATCTTCATTTGCTAGGTTAGTTACTGTTGGGGTTTTCACAAGTTTATCAGAGTCATTTTATCCTTATGAAATGAAAAACGTAGCCGAATTGGAAGAAAAACTTGTTACAGTTAATATATAAACCAATTTATATATCTGTTAAAACCCCGTAATGGATTGTTATATGAAAAACCATGCTTACAAACAACCATAGGGTGTTTAGAATTCTACCTCTCGAATGGGTCAGAGGAAGGTAATCCTTGATCGGTAGCTTCTAAAGTAGGAAACCTCCAGCTTGTCTACCCCAAGCTTCTAACAAAACACCAGGTTGCTAGGATTTTCTTTACTTGAATCGAGTTCTGTTCTTGGTTTTCTTTGACTGATCGAGAGAAAAGCAACAAGAACACCGATTTGCACCTTTGTGTGTGTTGTAATTTATCAGAGAGAGTGGTTGATTGCAATCATATATTGCACGTCCTATGAAACTGAATTTCAGAGTGAGAGAAAAGTGGGCGGGACCCATCCTTTTAACCCATCCATATTTGTAAATGCAGAAGAAGAAACTTCATCCACATTTCCCAAATGTACATCCGCATTTGTAAATGCGAATAAGTAACTCCATCAGTATTTCCAAAAATGCACATCCGCATTAGTAAATGCGGATGATGAGTTTCATCAGCATTTCCTTAAATGCTCATCCGTATTAGTAAATACGGATGAAGAAATTCCTTCAGCATTTCCATAATGCACATCAGCATTTGTAAATGCGGATGAGGAACACTCATCCGCATTCCCTCAGTAACACATCCGCATTAGTAAATACGGATGAGTAACAAAGAAATGCGGACAAAAAGGACTTGTATTGTTTGTTCAACCATTTGAATAATAATACAAAGTACTCTCTCTCTCTAGAATAAATTATCCATATAGTTTATTCATAACACTAGTGCAAATAAATTTCTAAATACTTCAACTGTTAATATTTATTTACATGATCATATCATAAATTAAATATTGTAGGTGTTTGTCTAGCTTGTTATTGGGTATGACCCGACTTGGGTCATAACATACTAGCCACATCAATTCTATATGTGTTTTGGGTAGACCTTTTCTAACAGTTACCACTGGAGCTGAAGTAGTATTCCTGCTTGGTCTTCTCAGCTTAAATCTTGGGTCAGGATCTTCTGTTGATATGTTACCTGGAGATCCTGAAACATCCTCACAAGACTTGTTAAAATAGTTGATAACTAAATCAAGATCAAATAGCCAATCCAGACCAGAACCTTTCACACTTGGAGTGTGTTCATTGAAAGTCACATTGGCTGACTCCTCAACTACTCTAGTTCTGAGATTGTATACTCTATAAGCCTTAGCTTGATAAGAGTATCCAATGAATGGTTTCCTTTTGTGCCACAGCTCATAAAGAGTTTTACCATGAGTCTTAACTACTAAAACTCTGTTCTGCATATAGCAGGCTGTGTTAACAGCCTCTACCCAGAAGGTGATGGGCTGTTTAGAGTCGGACAACATGGTTCTTGCATCCTCAATAAGTGTCATGTTTCTCCTCTCAGCAACACCATTTTGCTGAGGAGTCCTGGGAGCACTATACTGTCTTGTAATACCCTTTTCATCATAAAATGCATCAAGGATTTGGTTCTTAAATTATGTTCGTTGATCACATCTTATCATCCTAACCTTCTGATAAGATTTATTCTCAATCTTCAGAATGAAATTCTTCAAAATCTCAGGAGTCTTATCCTTAGTTCAAAGGAAAAAGACCCAAGTGAATCTTGTAAAATCATCTATGATCACTAAACAGTATGAGATCCTTCTTAGACTCATTACACTGGTGGGGCCAAAGAGATCCATGTGTAATAAGTGTAGGGGAGTAGTGATAGGGTTCCTTTCCTTTGGCTTGTGAGACACTTTGTGTTGCTTCCCTTTCAGGCATGCAACACAATGATCATCACTTGTAAACTCTTTCTTTGGCATTCTAGTTACCAAATCATTCTTAATTAACTTATTTCTATTTTTAAAGTTTACATGGCACATTCTTTTATGCTAGAGGAAAGACACATCACTATTTGCTTTGGATAGAAAGTAAGAACTTCTCCTAAGGGAGATGTTTCTTACAAGTCCATCTTATACATGTTTCCTTTCCTGGGGGCTCTGAGTAGGATATGCTCTTGAAGGATGATCACCCCGAGCTTAAGAACAATGCACTCATGCTCAGTAAAGAGCATGTTGTGTCTCTGATGACAAAATTAGAATACACTCGGTAGATTGTATCCAAGCTCCTTAACAAATTTTACCTTCTCAATAGTGAGCTTACTATTTATGACCATGCCCCTTCCAGTGATCTACCCACCAGCATCTTCTCCAAAAGCAACTGGTCCTCCATCAATTTTCTCAAAATTCTGAAGCAAAGAACCATTGCCAGTCATGTGCCTGGAACAACCACTATCAATGATCCACATATTTCCCTTGGCCTTCAGCTGTTCCTGCACAAAAAGATGTGGTTAGTTACACTTGGAAACCCAAGCCTTATTGGTCTTGGGCTTTTCATAGTGATCTGAAGACAATGTAATAGTAATTGATCATGTATTCAAGCTTTGAGGATCATTAGTTGCTGTAGATGAAGAACTTTCAGTCACCAGGTCTTTGTTCATCTTCTATACCATCTTTGGAAGATTGAACATGACCTTCAACACCTTGGAAGTTTCAACAACTTCTGAAGTTTTAGATACTAGACCTTCAGAAGATCTTGCTTTCACTACAGCATGCTTCAGTACTTCGGAAGCATTCCTTACTTCTAAGACCAAATTTTCTTTCGAAGGCAAGTTTTCACTTGTCTTCTTCTTCACTTTGGAGCTTCCAAAGGAGATAAATTTTCCTTCCGAAGCTTGCTTCTCCTTCTTCTTCTCAGAAGTTTTCTCTTTGATTATGTGGATGGTACTTTTAGGATTCTAAAAGCCAGTCCTTAGCCAGATGAGAAGTACTACCATACATGATGCAGTCCATTTGCTTCATTCTAAGAGTCTTCTTCTGAGAGGAAGACTAAACTTGATCACTTTACTTCTCCATCTTCACCTTTACAGATGATGCAACAAGCTTCTTAGGGAGAGGCTTGCTCTTGGAGCTGGATGGTTCAGGCTGTGTAGCAGTGGTATACAGCTGATCAGCCTTCTGCTCCTTGCTGAGATGATTTGAACCTGAACTAGAACTCCTGGTACTAGAGTTCATGGTTGGGTTTTCAGCCTTCATCACTTCAAACCCTGCAAAGACAAATACTTGTTTCTGCTTAAAGTTAAAAGTGGCCTTGATTTCTTGAGCCTTCTTTGCCTTTATCTTGGCTCTCCTAATCAAGTTATTTCTTTGAGAATTGGTCACCCCAGCTTCTTCATCTATCTCCTCATGAGAATAGTGTCCCTTCTTAGGATGGTCTTCTTCACTCTTCTCAAACACATCCTTCACTATCTTCTTCTTATCCTCTTAAGCAATGGGGTCTATGAGCGGAAGTTCATCTTCACAAGTTCCACACCTTGGAGATCTTACAGATAAAAGAGTGCGTGGAGGAGCTATCTCATTAGATCCCAGTCCCTGCTTATTTTGATAACAAACTTTTGCATGTAGGAATGAGGATATCATGTTCTTGAAGGTCTCTTCTTCAAGAACAAGTTTTTCTGCCCGGGCTTTACTGATCACAAGCTCAGCCTGGCATTCAGTTAACTTAGTCATGAGATCTTTGATCTGAGTCCTGTAGTTGGTGTGTTCATGCTTTAGAGTTGAAATGGCTTTTTGTAGATCTTCTATTTTCAGTTTATAATCAATTTCAGCTCTTTTGAAATCAGCTTTTAAGATATTTAAGGACTCAAGATCTGATCTCATCTCTAAGTTATAGGACCTATACTTATTGACTTTAGCAATACATTCAGGAGTACAGAGGTGTTCCAATACCTTGGCTTCATCATGGTCTGCCATAAGTGCTTGGTTTGGAGCAGCATCCTCCACCTGAAAACTCCAGTCAAAGCCTTTTTCTTCAGCAACTACAGCATGTTGCCTGGGCTTCTCATTCTGGTGTGCTCCTTCAGTGTAGTTTGGCCTAGCTTGTGCTTGACCACCATTTGACTTAGGTTCCTTGCACTCTCTACCAAAGTGTCCTATTTGGTTACAATTGTAACACTTCACCTTGCCTTTGTCCAGCCCAAACTTTCCACTGGACATATTGCTGGGAAATGTCCTTCCAGTCCTCTTGTAGAACTTCTTGGCCCTGTGAGTGAGAAGAGGCATCTGTTGGACTATTTTCATATACTCCAGATCATTTGGATGGTAACAGTCCAGGTCTACAAGAGTGAAGAGAAAGTTGTCTGTACTTTCATCTAAAGACATAAAAGCTTGAGAAGAACTTGTCTCCTAGAATGGGCTTCCAGGGATGTAGCTTTCCATTGGTGTCCCCGGGAAGGTGATGAAAGGCCCCTTCTGTGAGGTTTCAGGGTAGCAGATAAGGTGATGCTATGGTTCTCTAGTGTCCCTTTCAACCACATGAAGGGCTGAACTCTGTTGGATGCTGGAGTTACCAGATGAATTTTGCATATTCATCTCCATCTGGTAGCCACTGAATATGCCATACAACTCAGTGAGAGTAAGGGTCTTGAATTTTTTAGTCCTCTTAATGACCACACAATAGTGTGTCCATTGTCTGGGAAGAGAGGACATGAACTTCCTAAAAATATCCATGTTTTCTAGAGTTACTCCAACATCAACAAGATTATTCACAATCTCAACATACCTGAAGTACTATTGAGTCATGGTTTCACCTGCTTTGAAGGTGAAGTTCTCAAACTGCTGCTTCAAAAGGTCCTTCTTGTTCTCTTTAGCTTCATTGGACCCTTCATACATCAGCTTCAGTGCATCCCACAGTTGTTTTGCAGTCTTGCACTTCTTGAAGCCTCTATAGATAGAGTTTGGAAGGGTAGTTTGGAGGGCCGTCATGGCCTTCTGATCAATATCAATTTTCTTCCAGTCTTTATTAGAATAATTGGCCACTTCCTTGGGTATCATACCACCACCAGCAGTAGCTGAAGGGGTGGATGGTACATGAGGTCCAGAGACTACTGACCCCTATATCCTGGAGTCCTGGGACTTGATGAAGCCTTCCATTCTTTGACACCAAGTGTCAAAGTGTTCAGGAGTGATCAGTGGGGACTTAGTCATGGTACCAGTTTCCATGTCAGCCTTGGTGATAGCTGCCATTTGATATGTTAAGTATTTTGTGAGAGTGATAACAAGAACAAACAAGTATGGTTTTTCAAGGATGCTATATATTGCTCTCAAGTTCTATTACAAGTGTTTACAAAGCATATCTAAATTACAAGGTCCTAAGACACTTTATACTACATCTCACAACCGTCAATACTTAGAAAGACAGTTGGAAACACTAATCTAGACAACAAGATCAATGTAAAGTCAAAAGGCAGATTGCCTTTTGACTAGTGACTATGACATGCCATAGCTCACATCCCTTTCTAATATAAAAAGGTTTACAAGTACAAAAGTAGGAAGTCTCAGACAAAGACCTTAATCTACAGTTTACAAAAGCATGAACTTTTCACCAACTCATACAAGTTGGTGAGTCTTCAGAGTTGCAGCGGAAAGTGTGTCAGCTTTCTATAAAGTAGATCAGAGAAAGCATGTCTTCTCTGTCTTTGGAAGAAATCAGTCTTCAAAGCAAAGTGCTTTCGGAAGACTTTGTCTCTGAAGCTTCGAAACACTTCATCTTTGGCATCGGAAGATTTTGGACTTTGTCTTCGGAAGATTTTACACTTGGAGTATTTTCTGATGTAGAGTGTAAAACTTCCGAAGCACTTCTACCTTTGTACGTCCAGTGCATGCATGCATGAAGACCCTTGGTTGTTTTGGCTTTTTTGGTTGCATCAGCCTTATAATCTTCTGATATTATTTTACAGGGTTCAAGAAAACACCATGCTTTAATAGTAAACCAAGAAAACCAATTTATAACCCTTGATGTAATGATATTCCTTAGCTTTTTGAAAATTTGTTTTCAAAACATATTTTACTTCGTAATATTTCAAAATGCCTTCGGAAGAAAATTTTGTCTTCAAAAGATTTCAAGTTGCCTTCAGAAGAAAATTATGTCTTCAAGTCAAGTAACTACTTATTAGAAATTTACCTTCGGAAGAAATTCTGAAATATCTTCGAAAGATTAAATATACTTCTAAGTACTTGCATGTATTTGAAGGATAATTTTCATCCGAAAGAAATTAAGTCTTGGAAGATTTAAAGAAAACCATTTCAACTCTTAAGCATGAACTACCAACTACAGGACTCAAATAAAAGATCTCATTACTAAGTTAACTGATTGCCAGGCTGAGCTTGTGATCAGCAAAGCCTGGGCAGAAAAGCGTGTTCTTGAAGAAGAGACCTTCAAGAACATGATATCCTCATCCTTGCATGCATAAGTTTGTTATCAGAATAAGCAGGGACTAGGATCTACTGAGATAGCTCCTCCATACACTCTATTGTCTGTAAGATCTCCAAGGTGTTGAACTTGTGAAGATGAGCTTCCATAGACCCCAATGATGATGAGGATGAAGAGAAGATACTGAAGGATGATTCTAAGAGGAGTGAAGAAGATCATCCTAAAACGGGTCACTATTCTTCTGAGGAGAGGAAAGAATCTGGGATGACCAAGTCTAAGATAAAGAACTTGATCAGAAAAGCCAAGAGGAAATCAAAGAAGGCTCAAGAGATCAAGTCCACTTTCAACTCTAAGAAGAAACAAGTGTTTATCTTTGCAGGATTTGAAGTGATAAAGGCTGTAGGCTAAACTATGAACTCTAGTACTAAGAGTTCTAGTTCATGTCCAACTCATTCCAGCAAAGAGAAGAAGGCTGATCAGCTGTGCACCACTGCTACACAGCTTAAACCATCCATTTCCAAGAGCAAGCCTCACCCTAAGAAGCTTGCTGCATCATCTGTTAAGATGAAGATGGAGGTGGAAAGTTATCAAGTTCAATGTTTCTCTCAAAAGAAGTCTCTCAGAAGGAAGCAAAAGGATTGCATCATGTATGGTAGTACTTCTCATCTTGCTAAGGATTGCATCTACAATCCTAAAAGTACTGTCCACCTGATCAAATAGAAATCTTTTGAGAAGAAGAAAGGAAAACTAGATTCGGAAGGAAAATCTTTTCCTTTCGGAAGCTCCAAGAAGACAAGTGAAAACTTGCCTTCGGAAGAAAATTTGGTCTCGGAAGAAATGAATGCTTTTGAAGTACTGAAGCTTGCTGCAGTGAAAGAAAGATCTTCTGAAGGTTCAATCTGTAAAACATTCGAAGTTATCAAAACATCCGAAGTATTGAAGGTCAAGTCTAATCTTCCAAAGATTGTGTGGAACATGAAGGAAGACCAAGTGATTGAAAGTTCTTTATCAACAACAGCTAATGATCCTCAAAGCTTGCATATAGGATCACTTACTGTTACTTTGTCTTTAAATCACTTTTCAAGGGGTCAAGTTCAGGTATTCATAATTTGTCTATACTAATTTACTTGCAAACATAGACTCCTTAGAATATTACATGTTCCCTAGATATGTCCAGCATATTATCAACTTTGAACTGGGCTCACAGTTAAGGGGAACAAGAAATGTTCTAAAATTGAGACAAATGAAGCCCAGCATCTTCAAGACTATAAGGAACCCAACTACTGGCTTCTCAAGGGTAGAAACAGCCCTTGTCCTAAAAATGTTAGAGCTTATTGCTCAAGGTGAGAACCTGGCAGCACCAGCTAGTGTTGAACCCACACCTTTTACTTCTCAACCATAAATACAGCCAAAAATAACCATCACCTACCAAAGAAAATCCAAACGAACCCCTGTAGATGCTACTTAATTTGTGCAGGCCCTTAAATCACCACCCATACAAGAGGAAGTAGAACTAGAGCTCCCACTTCTCCTGAGGAGCAAACCACTCCTATCTCACAATGACCAGTGCTATGGTTCCTCATGCTCAGTCTGATGAGCTCACAACCCTCACAGCCTTAAGCCTTAACTCAGAGTCTCAAAACTCTAGTGAACAACCTTTAGGGGATAGTTACCATCCCTAGCCTCTTGATCTGAACCAACAAATCCTAAACCTTGAATTCTATGATGATGAAGACATGGGCTTCAGTGAGTATCATGAGTCTTTCTTCTCCACCCCTGCTCAAGGAGAGATGAGGACTTTTGTTTCTCCCATGTCTAGCTCATATCACCCACCTACTACTGAGGTGGATCTCCCTGAACCTGTTCAAGAGATCCATATGGAAGAGGCTCTCACTTCAGTAAGTGACTACATCATTAAGACCTCAACCATGGCAACCCAACCCATTAACGCTTCACTTGAAGCTGTCATGGTGCAGGGAAAATCCAGCAGCCAAGAACAAAGCGCTGGTGATGAGGAAGAAGACATTGGTCCTATTATCTCATCCCCCCATGGTTCTTCTGATGAAGATTAGGGGAGTCTGAAACTAATGCACCTATTTTTTCTCAAAGATAAGTCATCTGGAATCTCAGGTGACTATCTTACAAAGGAGGGTCAATGACCAGCAACTTGAGATCACCGATCTCAAGGGCAAGTTAGCTAAGAGACCACTCAGGAGAAATCAACCAGGTCCACAAGAACCTGCGGATGTAACATACCCTACCCCAAGCTCACTTATGCAAGAAGGTGACGCTACCAAAAAAGGGAGAAAGTCCAAACAATCACAGAACCTAAGAGTTCTTAAAAGAGTATGGACTTTGAGGATTCACCACCCTCCCTTGCAATTGTCCATTCTCAGCAACCTCCTTAAGTCTACATGGATGTGTACTTACTCATACAAAGTTTGTTTGAGGAGGGTATTTCAAGGGCTATGTCACCCCCATCTCATCACTTTGAGAACCCCATCATAGGATGGAGGTATGATGCTGATAGAAGAGCCCTGATACTGCATAGATTTCAGGGGCAGTAAGAGGTCTTAAACTTTCAGACCTTGATCTACTATGACAGTCTTCCTCTAGTCCATATGTCACTTGCCACCCCAAGTCAACATAGGCAAGCTGACAGACTGGCTGAGAGGATTCAAGACAGGATTGTTGAAGAGTTCAGATATACAAGTAGACAAAGTCATCCAGGCAATGTCATTGGTCAATTGGATGTTGAGGTGGAGCCTAAGATTAGCTTTGAAGGGGAAACCTTGATAGAAGGCCCAATGATAGAACATGTGAAGCTTGTCATAGGAACCACTTCAACATCCTCAACCCTCAGTGAGGCACTAGCTGGTGAAGGTGCTTCACAACTTCTCTCTAGCCAGAGCTTGACTGCTGAATCAAGCAATGAAGGCCAAAGCACTCTCCACCCTGAGTCACCAAGGCCTGTGAGTGACAAAGGGAAAAGAAAACTGACTTCTAAAGATTGAGGAGGAGGAAAGAGAGAGGAAGAGAAAGCTAAGGGGAGAAAGTTCAAGAGCGTCTCCAAGCTTCATGGAAGCTACCATCAGGGCTACCCCCAGGCCAAATACTCAAGATGATGAGTTAAGGGCAGCCAGGATAAACTACTTAGGGACCAGAAACTACAATATGGATAAACTACTCTCTCTCCACTTAGATGACCTAAATGAACTGGTTGATATGGAATTGTCCAAAAGGAAGAAAGGAGATAGAAAAGGCACTACAAGCATGCTGTTACCCTCTCCCTAGTTTAAGAAAGTCCTAAGATAAGGCTATGGCAACTGCACAACCTCAAGAAGCTGATAGACTAAACATGATCGACTACCTGAGTGCCACAGGACTCTATCAGGCATCTACAAAGTCAAGAGTCATCATCCAAAAGAGCCAAAGAAGTCTGCTGACAGACAAAGGATGATGAGCTTCTTGTATGGATTCTCCTGAAGGAGGCTTGGTCCAATGTCTCTGATAATCTAGTATAGGTTGGACTCACTATAGTTGATTGATTAAATGTTATGTAATAGGATTAATGTTAGTTTTTCTCTTGTAATTTGTATTTTGTTGACTTTTGTGTTACAGCGAAACTACGGGCGAAACTATTGGAGTCAGCTGTGTCTGTTCACCCGGCGAAACTGTAGTTCATTGCCGGGTGAAACTAGTAAATAGTCAGGAATTGTGAAACTGCCAGCGAAATTAGGTTTGCTTACATATTGTAATTTTTCTATCTGTGTAAGGAACCGATGGCAAAACCCTAATACGAAATATCATTGTTGCAATTGTGTGTGTGCGGCTGGAAGCTTATTATCATTATTATTAAGCCTTTTGTTTGATTGTCATTGTTTAGATTCTAAATTGTTCATTGTGTTATTGGGTATATTGTGTTAAATCAGTGGGAAATCATTGTTATACATCAAGTGCACTATTGAATCGATCATGAGGACCAACAATATGGTATCAGGGCCATTGTGCTCTTGATTATTTGGTTTTTTTTTTGTGCTTTTTCGAAGTTAAGTTACTGTTCCATCGATTTTGCTACTGATTTGGGTGTTTTTGTCATGGAAATTGATTGAGGATTATGTGTTTTGGATGTGCGAAGCTATTGCAACCATGAGATTTCAAATTCGTTATTTTTGGATGAGATTGGATTGATTCTGTTTTGAAAAAAAATTTCACATTCATTGGGCGAATTTACAATTCGTCCAACGAAACTACCAGCGAATTTACGGATTTGGTGGTTTTCAACTCAGGTGTTATTGTCAGCGAAAGTAGCCAACTTTTGAACGAAAGTTCAACTTCCTTTCCAGTCATTACAAGTAAAAGTGCTGGCGAATTCATTTTAGAACAAAATTTCTATTAGTCTCAGCGAAACTATCGCCGAAACTAGAGTTTCTGATCATTGATTCGGGTGAAACTACAACTTGTTTTTCAGCGAATCTACGAGCGAATTTACCAGCGAATCTATCAGCGAAACAACCAACGAACTTGCCTATTGACAGCGAAACTATCACATTTTAACTAATGACGTCCACCAATTTCACTATATCTGACTTGGAGAGTGTTGCTCCTAATAGGCCACCGAGTCTTATAAATGGTGATAACTTTGAGGACTAGAAAAGATGTTTAAAAGCCTTATTTTACTACACTGATCATAATCCATGGGAATCAATTGTAAATGGTCCACACACTCCAACTATCACTGTTGGTCAAGTTACATCACCAAACACCGATCCATCTACCTTCACTGAAAATGACCTCAAGCAAATTGTTCGTGATCAGAAAGCTTTTGGAGCTTTAACTCTCTGTTTATCTCAAGATATCTATAACCAGTTTGCTGAACACAAGAATGCAAAATCTTTGTATGACTCCTAATGTGAATTTTATGATGGAAATGAGGATCTGAGGAAGGACAGGAAAGCTCAAGCTGAAAAGGAGTTCAATTCATTTGTAGGACATAAAAATAAAAGCCTTTCTGACATAACAAATTGATTTTTTTCCATCTCACGCACCTTAAAGAAATATGATGAGCAGTTGGGTAATCATGAACAAGTCTCTAAACTCTTTGACTCACTCCCACCTTAATGGAGCCTGCAAGTTAGGATGGTGAAGTAGGAAAGAAACTTTATTGATTACAAACTTATGGATGTAATCAAAAAATTGAAATCTTTTGATTTTGATTTAAAGAGGAGAGAATACAATCAATCCATGATGCCAGCTACCGTATATCCACAAAATGCTACATTAATGACATCCGCTGCAAACTCGTCTATGTATGGTTCAGCTTATGGTGGTTCTACAGGATATGGTGCTTCATATATGTCCAGTGGGGGGTCTACAGGTGTTGGTTCAAGTTCAAAGCCATCTGTCACTACTCAAATTCCACCAGATACTATGGCATTATTTGGAATGTTTGTGCATAGTTATGAGGCTCTGGTTGCTGGGGAGTTGAAGGGAAAAGGAATGACTGTTGAAGACATGTATCAAGTCGATCCAAATGATTTAGAGGAAACAGATATCTAATGGCAGATGGCCATGCTCATACTACGTGCAAGAATATTCATAGAACGAACTGGTAGAAGGAGCTTCAAAAATCAGAATCAGAATTCAAAGCTGGGATTTGATAAGTCTAAATTAAGATGCTTTGATTGCGAACAGCTGAGGCATTTTAAAAGAGAATGTCCATCTCCTATCATTACTGAACCAAGAACTTCTGGAGCTTCTAAAGTTATTCCAATCACTGACAAGAAAGAACCTAAGTCAAAGAAGGAAACAACTCTCATCTTAAATTTCGATTGGATTGATGAGATTAAGGAAACTGAAGAAGAAATCAATCATGCACTAGTGGTTGAGTTAGTGAATAGTGATGTGGATTCTATTGAGGACTTTGATCCTTTTTATATAGTTCAAGAGTGAGACTTAAAAGGTTATTGGTGAAAGTAACGAGCAAAGGGTTCAGGTTGAAGGGATAAAGTTTGAGAAAGTGGAAGTAAAAGAGAGAGGATATGTGAAAGCTGGTGTTGCAGTTGAAAAGAAGGTAACAGTTGGTGAAAATTATGGAAAGAAGACAAGTGAATCAAAAGAAGAATCAAAGGAGGAAAGTGAAGCTAAGGAGATTTGCAGGAAAGCAATGGAGGATGAAGAAAACAAGAAGAACACTCCGGTTTGTCTGTGTGACACGACCCTGGCTGCTGAAAAGGTAGTTATGGGTCTCCCTTATGAGGTAATTCAAGATAAGTGTTCTCCTCCATGTAAAATTCATTTATTTGGGGTTTATAAGGCAAACAGACTGTTATTAGATAATGAAAAAGAATTAAAACAAATTAATAAGGAACTTAAGACAAATGAGTCAATATATTTTGTTAAGTTAAATGAAACATTAAAAGAAAATGAGCATTTAAAAGAAATCTTTTAGAAAGAAACGTTGAAATAAATGCTTAACTAGACGTGTAGCACTTGCTGAATTTAGAACAAGCAAATTAAAAACCAAACTTGAAAAATGGACAATCTCTAGGATGAAACTTGAGGAGCTTTGCAAGAATCAAAGGGGGGCTAGAATTTAGACTGGTTTGGGAAGCAAAGAAACCACTCATGTTTATCCTCCACCAAGCACTTATTGTTATTCTCCTATGCCTATACCTCATCTAACTAATGAATTAATTCAGAAAGATACTGACAGTTTGTATGCAGGTTTAGAAGGAGTTAATCATAAGGAGATTCGAGAGGAATATGATTATGGTGAAAGTAGTGGTCTGGGTAGCTCTTGTCTTAACATTTCAGATTTGAAAAAGTCTTCCATAGACAATAGTCTAAGTAGATTTGTTTCCCAAACGTATGTTACAGATAGTAGCTTATGTAGTTCTAGTTATAGTTCATCTTCTTTATCATCAGATGTTGATGAATCAAACCATGATGTTTCAATACTCTTGTTAATAGTAATGATGATTGTTTAAGTAAAGCTTCAAACAAACATTTTCACAGAAATTATTTTGAAAAATTTCTTTCTCATCCTATCCCATCTTTTACACCTAGTCGGATTTCTAACACTAAAGATATAGAGACAACCTCCTTGAATGTTAACAATATTAATGTGAATGAATCAGGATTTGCTAAAATAAAGGTCACAAAGGAAATATTAAAAGAATCATATGACTCATGTAGCAATTCTGATTCACACACGTCTGAATGTGAGGAAGAAATCTTAACTGATCAAGCATCTGTTTTAAAATGTAATAAGAAAGGTTTAAAGTCCTAGTGTTTTAGATATGGAAAGGATGATCATATTATTAAAATTTGTCCGGCATTTGTTAATAGAAATATAAATAATAGTTCCTTAGGAAGTAGATTAAATCATTTTGTAAATAATTTCTTCTGTAAAAAGTCTTCTGTTCCAAGACCTAAGTCAGTCAAGACTTGGGTCCTAATTTCCAAGTCTTAACAATTTTTTTGTTATGTCAGGAACATTCAAGAAGGGCTATCAATAGTTTTTGGCATGTTGATAGTGGATGTTCAAGGCATATGACAGGGTTGAAGGACTTGCTTACAAATTATCGCATAATTAATGGGGGATATGTCGCTTTTGCTGGAGATAAGAAGGGTGGAAAAATGATTGGTCAGGGAGAAGTCTCAAATGGTTCCTTAACTCTGGAGAAAGTAAATTATGTTACAGAATTAGCATTCAATCTGCTAAGTGTATCACAAATCTGTGATAAAGATATACCAGTACTGTTTATGTCAAATGAATGCTTGTTTCTTAAACCAGAGTTCATTATTCCAGAAGATTTAGTGATCATGCGTGCTCCAAGAAAGAATGATACTTATCTTCTAGATATGGGATAACAAGAGTCTACATCCACTGTGACTTGTCTTCTGTCCAAAGCCTCCTCTTCTGAGTCCTTTTTGTGGCATAGACGATTAGGACATAATAATTTCAAAAATGTAAATAAATTAGTTAAGAACAATCTTGTAAGGGGGATACCACTTAAAGATTTTTCAGTGGTAGAAAAATGCATGGCTTGTGCTCAAGGCAAACAGCACAAAAAGCCACACAAGCTTAAGCTTGAAAACACAATTTCAAAACCCCTTGAATTGTTACATACTGATTTATTTGGTCCTATAAGTGTTAAATCGATTGCTAAGAAATCTTATTGCTTGGTTGTTACAGATGATTATTCAAGATATTCTTGGGTGAGATTTCTAGCAAGCAAGGGAGATACTGCCGAAGAGCTTCAAAGGCTGATCCTTTCTATTGAGACAGTCAACAAAAGGAATGTTATAGCCATCCGAAGCGATAATGGTACTAAATTCAGGAATCATATCTTTGACTTATTCTGTGCAAGCAAAGGGATTCTCAGACAATTCAGTGTTGCTAGGACACCTCAACAAAACGGTGTTGCTAAGGGGAAGAATCGGACCCTCATCGAAGCAGCAAGAACTATGCTGATTGAGTCAAAGCTTCCAATCATTTTCTGGGCTGAAGCTGTTAACTGTGCTTCTTATGTACTTAATAGGGTTCTCATTGTGAAAGAGAAAATGAAGACTCCTTATGAGCTTCTTCATAAACAGAAACCCTTGATTAACTTCTTTCGCCCATTTGGTTGCTCATGTACCTTGCTAAACACTCAAGCTCAGAAGTTAAAGTTTGGTGCAGTTTCTGATGAATGTTTCTTCGTTGGCTATTCTTACTCACAAAAAGCATATCGGGTTTACAACAAAAGAACGCGTATTGTGCAGGAATCATTCTATGTTGATTGGCAAGAGTCTAATTCTTCAAACATAGGATCTGATCCAGCATATTTTTATGACTCAAATACTGTCTTCAAATCTTTTTGTTGGTCCTAGTGATCTATTCAACAGTGCACTTGATGCTTGACAATGATTTTCGATTGAATCAACACTTATAAACACAATAACATAATGAAATTTAATGAATATAAACCATAAATTGCAATAACAAAGGCTCAATGATATAGATAATGAACTTCCAGCCACACACACATAATTGCAACACAAATATTCTATATTAGGGTTTTGCAAAAGGTTAATTACAAGATAGAAAGATTACAATATATAAGAAACCTAGTTTCGCTGACTAGCGAAACTGCCTGTCTAACTACTAGTTTCACCCCGACAGCGAACTATAGATTCGCCAGGTGAACTGAATCAACTGACTCCGGGCGAAACTATAGTTTCGCCCGTAGATTCACTGGAATACAAAATTACAAAGAAATACTAAATACAAGATAAAGCTAACAATTAACCTATTAGATAATCAACATAAACCTATCAACTATAGTGAGTCCAACCTATGTAGATCATCAATTCTCCCCCTAGGTTAGACCTCACTCTTAATCTTCGTAATCTTCTCTTGCACCTTCTTCATCTTTATCTGATGCTTCTGGTTCTGCTTCTGCTGCCCTCTCCTCTTCAGCTCTTGCACTTGCTCTAGTAAATTGTCTGGTAAGATCCTGCATGTCCATCCTTAACTCATCAGCCTTGGATACTTTCTCAGCAAGTTCCCTGACCTCTTTCCTTACTCCACGAGCTTTATTTGCCACATTCATGAACAAACTTGCTTCTCTTCTTGTTTCATCTCCAGCTCCAGACTTGATATGATTTTCACATAGAGTCACTAGGTCTTCATCACAAAAGGAAAATACTTCCATTGTATCAAATAGTTTAATCTCAGTCCCACCTTTCATCCTAACGACTACTTCCCCAGTATTGTTATCATAAAACCATTTCTCAAAATTTTATAGTCTAGGGGGAAGTGGATTGGGCACCCTTACCCTGTTAACAGTTTTAGCTGGCTTCAGCTTTAACACAATCTTTCCTTTTCCGATGGCCCAATCCAGGTCTTTCTTCGATCTTCTTCTTTTTGTCCTCATATACCCGAAAGCTTCAAAATTGTCATTCATTCCCGCTTTAATCTCCTTTTCCAACAACACAGCACGTTCGCTCAAGTGGGCATCCAAAAGTGAAATTTCAGCTAATCTCCTCAAGTCCCACCTAGGCAAGGTCTTGAAGGCCTTCCTTTTATGCAAATATGATAAGTCCGTGCCTCTTCTTTTGATCACAAACATCTTCAATTCAGAATTATATTTCCAGCTTACAATTTTCTTATTAGATTTCTTCTTACTTGGTTCACTGATGTTTTGGAATAGAGGTGCTAACTATACTGGTTCCTTTTCTTTCACGAACCAGCCTTCTTTGCTTAGTTCAAATACATCACCTTCTTCTAAGCCCCTTTGTGCCACATATGTCATTGGGTGCTCCTCCACTTCATAATATTCAGGCTCTGAGTCATAATCAACCAGTTGTTCCTCATATTCTTCCTCTTCATCAATAAGTCTCTTCTCTGTACCCTCCTTATTCCTTCAGTAGTTTCTTCTCTAATCACCTCAGCCCCTATCAAGTATGTTTCTATATCCAATCCCAAATCAACAAATTCAGCCTCAACAATCACAGGCTCCTCTCTCACATCTCCTCCTTCCTCAACTCTCTTCTCTGCTTATGTTTCAACAACCTTTTGTCCTCCTACACCACTTCCACTTGCACCACCACCAGCCGTACTTGCTTCTCCTCCCATACCAGATGACCTACCCACTTTCAGGAACGAATACTTTGATGCGTCAGTCAGATTATCCAGCTCCTCTTGTGATAGTTGGTTTGTGTCACCAACTTTATCTTTGAGCTCATCACTTCCTTCAATAGCCTTTTGATAAGTTCCTGCTGGTCCATCATCATAACCTTCATACTTTCTATCTACTCATCTTTCTCCTTCTCTCTCAACTCCTGACTAACCAAGTTAGTTTTAATCATGCTCAGTTCATTAGCCAATGAAGTATTTACATTTCTGATCACATCTTGATCCAGTTCAGATCGGGGATCCCTCCTTTCTTTGAACACCGGCTGCTTATGCTTAGATCTCCTTTAAGTTTTGTGAGTCGGTTCCCCTTGATCAACCTTCTTTTTGGTCCTTCTCTCTCTTTGAGTCCGCAGCTCCTCTTCAACTTCATCAATCTCAGCATCTAGATCATATTCTTTCTCCTTCGCATACCTCTTCCTTTTCTTTATGGCTTCAGCTTGTGTATCCCAATTTTCTTCTGCATTTTTGTTTTCATTTTCAATCAACCTTCTTATGTAGTTCCATCTCTAGGCAGGATACATGTTTTCCAGTAAATATGTTATTTTACCACTGAAGTCATGTCTAATAGCTGAGCAGTCTGCAAATATTCTTGTATTCATTTGCATCAGCCTCTTAACTTCCCCATGTCTTGGCAAATTGGGCTTTTCAGCATTAATGATCATCTGGATAAACCTTGGATATAACAGCCATTTGTCTTTTTTTAAGGCCATGACATTTTCAGTCATAGAGTCAAATATTAGTCTTGCATATTGGCCTTTTGTCCTCTACAGAATACAATCATGGCCTTTGCCCATCGTGCATTTAAACCATCTAATCCTCCCTTTCTATGATCCAAGCACATAATGAACACATGGGCAATGTATCTCCATTCCTTGGACAAAAACGACTTCTTAATTTCCTTCTTTGACCCAAAAGATGGTCCTTCATACCCAATGCTTCAATAAGCATTAAGGACTTCAGCATCAGACATACTAACCTCATCTCCACAATCATCTTCCAACCTTAATACCCTCGCAACCGTTTCAGCACTAATAACCATGTCTTCCCCAAGAACTCTTGAAGTAATCCTGTGTGGAGTAGATCCCAAGTCACATTCTGCATTAACCCAAAAATCTCTAATGTGAATGTCATAGATCGTGGGTAAATGAGATATGGCATAGTGAATGGACGACTGTTTCAAGCATCTAATGCAATCTCTAAATCCAACAGTCTTTGGATTATTGTCATCTAGTAGTGCCATAATATTAGTCTTCTTATCGAACTTTAAGTTTGCCATGAACTGCAAAATATAAACATAGGTAAGTAAGATGTAACATAAAGATAATTAACCAATAAGAAAAATTTAAAAACAACAATAGTTTCGCTGATATGGCGAAACTGTAGTTTCACCAGACATAGCAAGACAGCTTCGCTGAAGTTTTTGAAACTAAGTTCAACAGTTTCGCTGACCGGCACAGCTATAGTTTCGCTAGGCACAACACTTAGTTTCACTGTTGATTGAACATAAGTTTTGACCAAACAAAAGTGTACAGTCGCTGTAACTCAGCCCTAGACCATGAGTTTGAGCGATTCTACACTTTCGCTAAGGACAAACATATGAATCAGACAACAGCGAAGTTTTAGGTTCGCTGACCCCAACAGAACAGATTATGTGCTTGGTGAAAGTATAGTTTCACTGGAAAGGTTCGAGCGAAACTATCAGGTATGCTTGGATAGCATAACCAAATAGATTCGCTTGCAACAGGGAACTTTCATTCAGTTTCGCTGGATAAGTTTGGTAGATTCGCCGGACGAAACAGGCGAAGTTTCGAACAAGCGAATCAACCCAAAACTATCGATTAATCCATAAAACCACGATTAAACCGTTAATTCAGAGACGCAATACCTACCAAATGGTTTAGAAACAAACAATCTCGATGAAAATGATGAAAAATAGGGTCAAATAGATACGGCCACAGAGAAACTAGGGTTAGATTCGCACGACATAATATGAAATGATGAACATACTGTGCCATATATATGACCTAGTTTCGCCGGCAGCGAAACTGTAGTTTCGCTCAGCATCACAAAAGAAATCAGTTTTCGGTAAACAGCGATAGTGCCGGGAGAAACTATAGATTCGTTGGCGAACCTGCTAGTGAAACTGTAGTTTCGCTGCAGCCAAAAACTTAAAAAATTAAATTTATATGGCTTTTATGAAAAACATTCTTCGTCCCATAACATCAGCACAAAACAAAGAATTTAAAACAAATAAGGAAAAAATAAAAGGATATAGAGACTTCATTTTCAAGAAATTGATCCAGAGAGTCAAAGATTTGCGGGATTGCTGATATGTTTGTCCTTTTAAACTCATGCCTTCCTCTTTTCAACAAGTAATCTGCAGCTGTTTTATCATGTTTTGGATTCATTTGAAAAACTCAGATGACTTGGATCCAACAGATATTCAGCAAAGTACTAATCTTGTTCTTTATGGTTTATTGAGCAATATAATTCACTTTGCTTGAATTCTTATATATTTCAACGAAGATTCTGAATATGGGGTCAGATGATAAGAGCTCCAGGTCTATACTTACGTATAACAGAGGAGATAATCATTTTTTCTCGCTGATGAGAGCTTCAGGTCTATACTTACGTATAACAGAGAAGTTCATCAGAATGTGCTGATGAGAGCTCCAGGACTATACTCACGTATAAAAGAGGAGATCATCACTCCAGGTCAATGTTCACACATAGCAGAGGAGATAAGCACGAGATATGTCACCCATTCAATTTAAAATTTATGCATCAAGGCAAAGATATGAAACTCTCAACCCATATTAGACAAGGCCTTGTAGCTTTGTGCAGGCTGAGATATCATGAGGATAATCCTTGTCATTGAGTTCTTAAACTTTAATTAGGCTACACGATCACTGTTTACTTTGATATCGGGCTGAGCCTACCATGCATATCCTAAACAATGCTATTGATTCTCCTTCAAACTTCTTTTACATGAAGTTCCTGAAAAGACAAAAAATATTTTAATTCTCCCCGAAATTTCTTTTTAGCAGCCGCGAAACAAAAAAAAATTAATATAAGCTGAAACAAACAAAATAAAGATGTGAAGACATATGGGACACAGAATTTTATCAAAAAAGTTTATAAACAAAAAGAGTTATTTATAGAATGATTCACATTAAAATAAGAAAGAGGTTTTAAAAAGATACTAAACCCAACATGGAGATCAATTCATAAAAACGCGGTTTATCAAAAGTTTTTATGAAAAGATCCGCTCGTTGATTTTTTGTGTCAATCGGAATAATATCTATAAAACCCTTTTCCTAAGCGTCCCGGATGGCATGAATTCTCGTTTCAATGTGCTTGGTACGAGTATGATAAATTGGGTTTTTGGCAATCCCAATAGCAGCTTCATTATCACAGAAAAGTGGTGTATGAAGAAAATTTATCTCGTAATCCATCATTTGTTGTTGTATCCACAGCACTTGGCAACAGCAACTGGAGGTAGCAACATATTCAGCTTCTCCTATAGACAGAGATACTGTAGTTTGCTTCTTACTCTGCCATGAAACGAGACAATCTCCCAGATATTGACATCCACCAGTGATGAATTTCCGATTGACCCTACAACCACCATGATCACTGTCAGAATATGCATGTAAGTCAAAGTTACCTCCTTTTGGGTACCAAAGACCTAAATGAGAGGAACCCTTTAAATAACGAAAAATTCTTTTAACAGCTTTTTCAGGGGATTCTTTTGGGTTGGCCTGAAAACGAGCATAATAGCACACAGCGAATGTAATATCAGGATGACTGGCCGTGAGATACATGAGGAATCCGATCATGGAACGATAGCGATGAGCATTCACAGATTTCCCATTATCATCTGGAGTTAAGCAAGTTTGAGAAGTGAATGGAGTAAGTTCCGGAGAAGAATCATCCATTTTGAACTTTTTGGAGAAAAGTACATTCTGGAGATTCTCAAAAAGTTCAAAATGAATGATTCTTCTCCAGAGCTTACTCCATTCACTGCTCAGACTTGCTTAACTCCAGATGATAATGGGAAATCAGTGGATGCTCATCGCTAGCGTTCTATGATCGGATCTCTCATGTATCTCACGGCCAGCCATCCTGATATTACATTTGCTGTGTGTTATTGTGCTCGTTTTCATGCCAACCCGAAAGAATCTCATGAAAAAGCTGTTAAAAGAATCTTTCGTTACTTAAAGGGTTCCTCTCGTTTGGGTCTTTGGTACCAAAAAGGAGGAAACTTTGATTTACATTCTGACAATGATCATGGTGGTTGCAGGGTCAACCGGAAATCCGTCACTAGTGGATGTCAATATCTAGGAGATTGTCTTGTTTCTTGGCAAAGCAAGAAGCAAACTACAGTATCTTTGTCTACGGGAGAGGCTGAATATGTTGCTGCTTCCAGTTGCTGTTGTCAAGTGCTGTGGATACAACATCAAATGATTGATTATGGAATTAATTTTCTTCATACACCACTTTTTTGTGATAATGAAGATGCTATTAGGATTGCCAAAAATCCAATTCATCATACTCGTAACAAGCACATTAAAACAAGAATTCATGCCTTCAGGGACGCTCTGGAAAAGGGTTTTATAGATATTATTCCAATTGACACAAAAAATCAACGAGCGGATCTTTTCACAAAAACATTTGATAAACCGCGTTTTTATGAATTGATCTCTATGTTGGGTCTAATATCTTTTTAAAACCTCTTTTCTTACCATAATGTGTATAGTACTATAAATAACTCTTTTCTGTTTATAAACTTTTACTGATAAACTTCTGAGTCCCATATGTCTTCACATTTTTGATTTTTTTTTGTTTTGTTTCAACTTATATTAAAAACACAAAAAAAGGGAGAGAAATTTCTTTTTGTTTCGTGGCTGCTAAAATGAAATTTCGGGGGAGAATAAAGATTTACATTTTGTCTAAGGTTTAATTTTGTCTTTTCCGAAACATCATGGAAAAGAAGTTTGAAGGAGAATTACTAGCATTGTTTGGGATATGCATGGTAGGCTCAGCATGATATCAAAGTAAACAGTGATCGTGTGGCTTAATAAAGTTTAAAAACTCGATGTCAAGGATTATCCTCATGATATCTCGGCCTGCACAAAGCTACAAGGCCATGTCAAAAATGAGTTGAGAGTTTCAAATCTTTGCTTTGATTTTATAAATTGGGTGATATATGTAGTGCTTATCTCCTCTGCTATGTGTGAACATTGACCTGGAGTGATGATCTCCTCTATTATACGTGAGTATAGACCTAGAGCTCTCATCAGCACATTCTGATGATCTTCTCTGTTATACTTAAGTATAGACCTGAAGCTCTCATCAGCAGATAAGATGGTCATCTCCTCTGTTATACGTAAGTATAGACCTAGAGCTCTCATCATCTGTCCCCATGAGACCAGTGACTCTTAAAAATTAAGAATCATTATTATAAATTCTAAAATTTAAAGCAAAGTTAATCATATTGCTCAATAAACCATAAGACCTGGATTAGCACTTTGCTGAATATCTGTGGGAACCAAGTCATCAGTGTTTCTGAAATGAATCCAAAACATGATAAAACAGCTGCAAATTACTTGTTGAAAAGAATAAGGCATGGGCTTAAAAGGACAAACATATCAGCAATCCCGCAAATCTTTGACTCGCTGGATCAAATTTCTTCTTGTTATTTACCTTATTTTATTTTATTTTTTGTTTATTTTAATCTTTCGTTAGTCTTATTTCTTTGGTGTGTTGATATTTAGGGATGATGAATGTTTTTCATAAAGGTTTTTGTAAATACAAATTTTTTTTTAAGTTTTGCTGGTTGTTTAGCCAAGCGAATCTATAGATTCACCCGGAAAAATCGCTGCTCACCGAATAAATGATTTGCTTGGTGATGCCAGGCGAAACTATAGTTTCGCTTCCGGTGAAACTATGACCTATATATTGCACAGTGTGAAATTCATTTCACACATGTCTGTGCGAAACTAACCCTAGTTTCTCTGGGTTCATATCTATCTTGTTCCAAAACTGTGATTTCCGTCGTGTTTGTTTGCTTCTAAGCTATCTGGTAGGTGTTGCGAATGTGTTTCCATGCTTTGATTTAAGTTCGGATCCCTAATCAAAGGTTATGTGTTGATTCGCTGGGTCAGTACATTCGCCCATTCGTTCAGCGAATTTACCAATCTCTCCAGCGAAACTGAACGAAAGTTCACAGTTCCGAGGGAATCTATCTTGTTATGCTGTCCAAGCATACCTGACAATTTCGCTTGACCCATGTCAGCGAAACTATACATTTGCTCAACACATAATATTTTACATAGGGCTCAGCTAACTTACAACTTCGCTGTTGTATGAATTATAAGCTTGTCCTCAGTGAAAGTATAAAATCGCATAAACTCTTTGGAATAGGCTGGAGTTATAGCGAATTTACACTTTTGTTTGGACGAAACTAAGATTCAAACAACAACGAATCTATCAAAATATGTCTAGCGAAATGACTGGGTTTTAGAATAAGATTCTCGGTTGATGTGACTCAACCTCGGATCGAATATGTGGATTGAGTCAATAATATAGCAGCGGAATTACTATATTAAAGAACATTAATTGCTGTAGTAAACGCTTGAATGTAAGAGAATCAAGAACAGAAGTAAATGTTGTAAAATATTGTCGATATTACTGTGAAGTCAAAAACTTACAAAGTTAGGGTATGTGACCCTATTTATAGGCGTATACATTGCCTGTACAAAAGACTAAACTAACCCTGATCTATACAAGTGAATCTAGTCTAAGTACAAAATAAATATAAAATAGTATAAGTTGTTCAGCCGCATTAGTTCATGCGGATGAACAAGTCTTGTCAGCATTTACTGTTGTTCATCCGCATGGACTAATGCGGGTGAACAATCTTTGTCAGCATTTCTTTAGTTCATCCGCATGGACAAATGCGGATTAACACTTCTGTTCAGCATTAGTTGTCTTGATCCGCATTTGTTAATGCGGGTGAACAAACACTTGTTCTCATTTGTTCACTAGTCATCCGTATTAACAAATGCGGGTGCTTTATACTTGTCTTTTCTTGTCTTCTGTTGTTTTCTGTAACTAATGTTCTCCAACCATGTATCTTCATCTCACTCATGGTTTAGGTAACAAATGAGGGATTGATAATGGCCTTGATCATACTGGAAAAGTCTTTTGCTTCTTTCATCTTTTCTCTGCTCAACACATGTATCTTCATCTCACTCATGGTTTAGGTAGCAGCAAGGGGCATTTGTTTCAAAGAGATGGGTTCCCAAACTGAAATGGAAGATAACCCATCTCTATGGATCAGCAATGATCCATCAGCATCAACCTCTAACTTGACAATATTGCCCATCTACATTGGCACGTTTCTTTTCTTCATTTGTTCCTTTTATTGTTGATTCTGTCAAATGCCAGCTTCAAGATCTTAACACACTTCAACATAAACTCCAGATCATCTTCAGCAGCTTTGTTTTTTAGGGCTCTGAAGTTTCTTGTGAAGATATAGTGTATGTAAAACTCATCTAGCTGTCTCACCTCATATCCATTGAAAATTCTAATTTCAGGGGCTTCTTTCCTCCCCATGTTCTTTCAATCACAAGCTCATAAGTTTCTTCATCATAATAAACATTAGAAATAGGCTTTGACTTATGAGTGCATGTAATCATCTTGCTTTTCAGACTTTCAGTTGGCTTTACATACAATTCAGGGAATACTATTTCTTCTGCTTCTTTTGTTCTTCTTTTGACAAGTGGGTTGTTGAAGGTCTTGTCTTTTCTTGTGCAAATGGCTTTTAGTGATTTGAAGTTGTTAGTTGTTTTAAACATCTTCAAAATATCAGCAAATTCATATCCTCTGTACATGCCAGCAGGATTTACCAGATCAAGCTCAGCCAGTTCTTTCAGATCATGAACTTTCAATGCATTGACTAAAGCTGTATACTCAGTGAAGAATTATACCAATCCTGATATTCTTTTCACCATAAACATATTCTAGTTGCTATCATACTTTCAGGCAATAATTTTAACATCAGTCTTGCCACTTGGAGTAGACACCCCTCTAATTAATTCAGCAGTGGTTAGCCCTTCTTGGAGTTCGAGCTGAGAAGGCTCTATAAACCACTCTGAATTCTTGTGTAAGATAGGCGCCAGAACATCTTTATCTTTAACTGTCAGCTGCACATCTTGTGCTGATGTTCTTGTTCTGGGCTTCTAGGCAATTACTTCTTCTTCAATTGCCTTCAATCTGTCTTTCATGTCATTTATCAATTTTAACATTACAGCCCTTAGGGAATTGCTCTTCATGTTACCAAGTTTTCTTTTTGTAAACCCTTGTTTGTTAAGATAGTCCTTCATTTCCCTATCAGACATACTATAGGGATCAGGAAACGTAGACTGTTCAGCATCTTTCTTTATTGTTTTTGAGATGGAAGTTGTTGTCTTTTCAGCCTTTTTCTTTTCAGAATCTTTCCTCATCTCATACTCTGTTACATATGATGGATCCAGCAGCTTTTTTTTCTTCTTTATTTCTTCTACAATCTCATCATAGGTCATGTTGAATACTATTCAGCTTCATAGCCATGATTGATTAGATACATAGATTGAATCATCAGATCATCAGTTTTGGCCTTTTCAATCATGCTTTCAATAGATTGCTCAATAATAGCTGGGCTGGTCACATCATCATGTGTCTTTTGTTGTTTGTTCTCAGAGTCTTCTTCATCCAGCATTATCACTTCCAAAGTATGCTGTAACTCTTTTTCAGCCTGCTCATGTTCATCCAAAAATTCAGCAATTGCTGCCAAACTTCTGGGATCATCTTTGGTTTTCTTTTTAGGTTGTTCTTCCTCAACCATAGGAAGTTTTCCTTTTGCCTTTTCTGACAAATACTTCATTTTCTGTGTATGTTATCACTTTTGATCCTGATGATGAAGCTTCATCAGTTTTGGCCAGTTGTTCTTGTTCAACAGCCTTAATTTCAGGAGTGATTATTTGCTGTTCAGCCTCAACAGCTTCTTGTATGTTTGATTCAGCAGTTTCTTTTTCTTTTAACTCATCACAAAGTCTTTTATTAGACTTTGTTGTTCAACAGTCAGCACAACTGCAGGCACAGGCTGCATTCTTAACTCTTCTTCAATTGGCATAGGTTTTGAAGGAATTACTACAATAGAATCAGAGGGGGACCTTATGTATTTGATGTAGTCCCAAAACTCTTCATCTATGATTAATTCACTTGAAGAATACCTGTCCAAGTCATCAATCAATTCTTTCATCATAGTAGCATCTGCAGATGAAGTTTCAGAATGAACCACTATTTCCCAACTGGATTCATCCCTTACTTCTTCTTCCTTTTCTTGTTCTTGTTGTTGTTCTGCTACTTGTTGTTCATTTTCATCACTAGATTTCTCAACCTTTTCTTTTATAATTTCATCTTTCAATTTCACAAGGAGTTCTAATTCATCAACTCTTTTTGTTAAGTCATCATTTCTGTTTGTGAGCTCATCAATTAACTCATTTTGAGACTCAATCAAGTTTTCTTGTTCCTTGATTACTTTTGTTTGTATGGCAACAGTTTCAACCTACCCATACACTTCTTCTTTTGCCATTTCCAAAGATTATTTTAGTTTACTGATTTCATTATCCTTCATCCTCATCTCAGCTTCATACTTTTCTTTTGACTCCCTTAGTCCTTTTTCTTTTTCATCTAACTCTTGGAGTCTATCACTGAGTACCCCTAACCTCCTGTTTAATGTATTCTCCAGTCTAGACACTTTTGCCATCAGTTCAGATATCATCTTATCTTTATCATCTGGTCTGTTTATTTCTGATTCAGCAAAGCTCTCAAAAGGAGCATCTTCAGAGACAATTTGTCTCTGTGGAAGAGGTGCAAACTGTTGATTATCTTCCTCATCATCAGATGATTGAGAAGAGTCTGTGGAACTACTAGATTCACTAGAACTTTCAACTACAGCAGCAGCTTCATGTACAGGGCTTTCTTGTGATTCTTGATGAGTATGAATAGGAGAACATGATTGTGGGATAATGGGGTCAACCCTAAAAGGGGATAAAAAAATAGCTTCTTGTATTGTTTCACCAGAGTGAGGATCACCAATCAAAGGTGACACTGGTCTAATGAGTTCTTTAGATTCTGCATGCTCATCAACATGGTGTTGATCATGAACAACAGCCTGCTCCACTGATTATTCTGGAGCTTCTTCTTGAACATTCACTTCATGAATTGGTTCCTCATCAGGAACATCAGCTGCCATTTCTTGTGCAGGTTCCTCAATAGGAACATCAACATGTAAAACATGTTCTTTTTGTTGTAATTGTTCCTCATCCATTGGCATATCATTTTGGGGATCTATTTGCTGTTGCATCCAAGGTAAAAGTGGAAAGAAAGTACCACTATAGAAATTTCTTGGATCTCTCTTCTTGATGTACTTCAAAGATCTTAGATTATAATGAGGAATTTCAAGAATGGGGCCTTCTAAAACCAGATCAGGAAAGGCTTCATTAATAAGACACTGAATGAATCTGGGATACATTAGGAACATGTTCCTTCTCCCCTCTTGAATGTTTGCTATCATTCCATTAAAGACATAGGCTGAAAACTTGTAGGGTATGTTAGAGCAGAGGGCACAGACGAGTGAAGATATAGTTAATGGTATATCATTCCACCTAGTTTTTCTTTTAGATAAGCAGTGTTGGATATAATGAATGAGAAACCTCCACTGCAAATCTACCAATCCTTTCACTATCTGTTTTGCCTCAAATCCACCCTCATATCCAATGTCAGCAAAGAATGACATGATATCTTCTTCATCAAATTCAGTTGGAGAATCAGGTTCATCTTTAAATCTCGAGCATTGTCTTATTGTTTGCTCAGAGATTATCAGTGCATGGTCAGCAGTTATTCTTCCTGAAATTACTTTTTCTCCATCATTGTCTACTACTTCTACATTACCCCAAAATGATCTGATATAGTTCTTAAAGATCACTGGTCTAACTATAATGGCATAGGCCACTCTGGTAGTGGCAATAAATCTAATCATGTCTCTGAGACCTTCTGCTTCAGGGACATCTAGATTGAGAAAACCACTAACATTATGGAGCTTGCTCCAAGTCAGGTTAGCCATTATGTAATCTGCACACAAAGAGGATGAATTAGTGAGAATTGTGTGTGATTTGTTCAATTTTGACTTTTTAGGACAAAAATGAATTCTGCTTGTTACTGTTACATTAGGTTATTTGACCTAATTTAGATTTTTTATGAATAACAGTTCAAAATTTTGTCTCTTTATGTTGGGATACACTGATTTTGATTATGTTTTAACATGTTGTTTTGATGTCAACATTGTTATAAACCAGTATCCCCTGTTCATCGATGTTTTATGTGTTCTTAGAACCACATGAAATCTTTGATGTTTACACCAATCATTGGTTTTAATGAACTCTGTCATTCATCTAAATCCGGTGTTTTTGAGTGTATTTGAAGCATTTCACAAGATTAGGGTTCCATTTCAAGAAATTTTGATCGATAGTCGAAATATGTAAGAAACTGATAATCACCTTTTAGTTGACAATACTTCGATTTAATAGACAATGTTGTTTGTTTTGATGTTGGATTTGAACAAAATGAAGCTTGATTAGTGTAGATTTGAACTCAAAAGAAGAACGGTTTTCTGGCACTCGACGCGCTATAAAAGTTCACTCAAAAATTTGAAAAGTAATAAATAACTCATATTAAATGAGTATTTATACTACATTTCATATTTTTTTACAAAATTTTACAAGTGCAGAAAATATTACTATAACAAATGCGGTTACAAAATTTCAATGGGCGCATTCACTGTAGCAAATGCTGATGAACAAACTAAGTTTGTCAGCATTTACTGTTAACGAATGCGGAAGAACTAATTTTACCCATCCGCATTTACTGTTGTGAATGCGAGAGAACAGATGTCCGCATAATGCGAGCAGATTACTTGTCCGCATTTACTATGACAAATGCGGGTGAACAAAGAAACTTAACAGCATTCCCTATAGCAAATGCGGGAGAATAAATGACTTGTCCGCATTTACTGAGACAAATGCGGGTGACCAAAGTTAACTTATCAGCATTTCATGCAGCAAATGCGGGTGAACAAATGACTTGTCCGTATTTACTGAGACAAATGCGGGTAACCAAAGTTAACCACCCTTGAAAATGTTAACGAGTTAGGCTGTCCGCATTTACTGTAGCTAATGCGGATGAACAATTTGTTGTCCGCATTAGTTTATTTGTACAAAAAACAGTTACCCGCATTGGTTAAATGACAGGGTTACCTTCACCCGCATTAACCAATGCACTTACCCATATTAAATTTTATACTTGTCAAAAATTAATGTTTTTGCAGTGGCTGAATCTGATTGGTTTGTACAGCTGCTTCTGATTTTATGAAGATGAGTCTGCATTTTTGTTGTTTTATGAAGATTTTGCAAATTCTGAGATTGTCAATTCTTGCTTGGATTGTCATGTATCTTTGATGTGACACAGATTCCCAACTTGACTGATTTTGGAGCATATGCATCTTCTGAAGCTGATTATGGAGTAATTTCCATACAGACACAATCAATTTGACAAAGTTGTCAATTTAATGTTTGCAAATTTCATGTTTTTGTAAATATTTCCTTTTAAAATTTTATTACTCCCCCTAAAGTTTATATCCATGCGGGATAAAAACTTTAAATAAAATTTATAAAATTTTAGGACAATATTTCTGAACTGTTTAATTGTTTTACACTTTTGTTTGAAATTTTGGGATCATAACAATCTTATCTTTCATAAGTGCAAGTTGTCATGAACTTATTGATTAAATGTATGTTTGTCCTCTTAAACTCATGCTTGGTCAATATTGTAATGCATGTGATTTTTATCATGTTTTGATTTAATTAAACATTCAACATGAACCTCATACTCATAAGCATAGCAAGATCAACTATCCTCATGTACTGTATGGTAGAACTTTTTGACAACTTACAATACCTGGTCATTTAAGTTATGAAACCTCATTCATTTTGGTAATGGGGATCCACTTTGGGATTCTTTTACCTGATCCTTATTTTGTTTGATCCTCATTGGGATTCTTTTTGCTCTTCACTTTGGAAGGTGATCCACTTTGGGATTCTTTTTGTTATATTCTGTTTTATTTGTCACCCCGTATTGGATGTGTTCCTCATTAGGAATCTTTTTGGATCTAGACATCAACACTATGTGCTTGTTTCCCGAGGTCTTTGCTAGGCAAAACAAAGGAGAAACTGATGTGAATGAGATTCATAAGGTATCATGACCTGGTGTGTTTAGGTTACTACATATACATACACTTGGATAGGTCAGATACTTACATGCTCTTGAGATGAATTCACATTTGAATGTGATCTTTAGTTTATCACAGCATTTATCTTCTGTTCCAAGTTGAGCCTACCCACATATCAGGTAAGTCATGTCAGACTTTCAAGATATTGAATTAAGCACAGTGAAAGATATAATGATTGTAATTATATCATTTCCCAGAGAAGTACAAATCAAGGACTTCAACAAAAATTGATTTCTTTTTGTAATTTTATGAATTTTTTTGATGTTTTTGTAAATTTTTGATTTTTTTTTAATCAAGGTTAATCATGTCGATTGATTGGACTAAGAATTCAAACCGACTTGGGTCAAATGCCTTAGTAAACAAATCAGCTAGCTGATTGTCTGTGTTAACCTGAATCAGCTTGATTAAACCTTTTTCAGCACAGTCTCTCAAAAAGTGATATCTAATTTCAATATGTTTTGTTTTTGAGTGCTGAACAGGATTGTTTGTTATGAAGACTGCAGCAGTGTTGTCAATATGGATTGGTGTTTGCAAGAAATTATAACCATAATCAAGCATCTGGTTTTGAATCCAGAGAACTTGAGAACAGCAAGCTGATGCTGCAATATATTTAGCTTCAGCTATTGATACAGAAACATTGGTCTGTTTCTTGCACTGCCATGACACCAGTCTGGGACCAAGAAATTGACAACCACCAGATGTGGATTTTCTGTTGAAATTGCATCCCCCGTAGTCACTGTCGGTGTATGCATAGAGATTGAAGTCTCCATCCTTTGGATACCATAGTCCAAGAGCAAGTTTGCCCTTAAGATATCTGAATATCCTCTTGACTGTATTCACATGAGATTCCTTGGGATCTGCTTGATACCTGGCACATACATAAACATAACATCAGGTCTACTGGCTGTTAAATACATAAGTGAACCAATCATGGATTGATAAAGTGTCTGATCCACAGATTTGCTATCTGTGTCTGGGCCAATCTTCACTTTTGTATCAACAGGAGTTCTGATGGACTGACAGTCTGCAAAGTGAAACTTCTTCAACATGGATTCCACATATTTTGACTGGTTGATGAAGATTCCACTGGATGTTTGTTGTACTTGAAGACCTAGGAAGAATGTGAGTTCTCTCATAGCACTCATCTGAAATTTTGAATGCATAAGATCTTCAAAGTCTTTGCAGAGTTGTTTGTTGGTGGAGCCAAATATGATATCATCCACATAAATCTGGACAAGCAGCATCTTATTCCCTTTTCTCTTTCAGAATAAATTTGGTCAATCTTCCCTCTTTCATAACCATGGTCAAGAAGAAAGGATGATAGAGTCTCATCCCATTTTCGAGGGGCTTGATGTAAGCCATACAAAGCTTTATCAAGCTTGTATACCCTATAAGGGAAATCAGGATCCTCAAAGCCTAGAGGTTGACTCATGTAGACTTCTTCAAAGATCATTCCATACAAAAATGCACACTTTACATCCATTTGATAAACTGTGAATTTCATGGATGCAGAGTACGCAAGAAAGAGTTGTATGGCTTCTAACCTGGCAACAGGAGCAAACACCTCATCATAATCTATTCCTTCTTCTTGTATATAGCCCTGTGCTACCAATCTTGCTTTGTTTCTGATGACGATCCCTCTGTCATCAGTCTTGTTTCGGTACAGCCATCTGGTGCCGATAGGGTATTGACCTTCGGGAAGATCCACCAGATGCCATACTTCCTATTTCTTGAATTGTTGCAATTCTTCCTGCATTGCCTCAATCCAGCTATTGTCTTGAAGAGCCTCTTTCATGTTTTTGGGTACAGTTTGACACAGAAAGAAAGAAAACAAACAGATGTTTGCAATACTTGACTTGCTTCGTGTCACCCGCTCATCTAAATCACCAATAATGTTGGACACTGGATGATTCTTGTGTGTCCTGGTAATTGGAATCAAATCACCAGCAATGGACACATCAAGATTGGAGACATTCAGATCATCTTGGTGAGAGGCATCTTGTTGTTGTAGTATGGGAGAGTGATGACCAGAATTAGAGGGTACAACATCTTCAGCTTTAGCAGCACTCTGTATACTCTCATCATTTCCATCTCTGTTAGTATCAGCTGGAGCATGAGTTGGTTCTGAATGTCTCACTTCAGTTGAAGGTTTAGTTGAAGGAGATGGCATTAAACTGCGACCAGCTGTCACACCCTGGGACCAGGTAGGGTGGGACGTCACAGACTAGCAACAACATATGGCAGCAGAAACAAACCATCATAAGAGCACAAAAGGAGAGAACATCACATGGCATTATATTTTAAAAGACATCGGGCCAGAAGTTGGCCTAGCCCCCAATACAAGTACATAAATTCAACAATACAAATTGTTCCATGATAACCAAATTTAACTTGTTCCAAATGTTTTAAAACTAATCAAAGCAAATGCCATGGGTCACGGTGCTAGGTCGTCATAAGTCTTCTACAAAAGCCAGACCTTCATCACGGGTTACCTGAAACATGCTCAAAGAAAATTTTGTCAACTAAAAAGTTGGTGAATTCAAGTGCTTAAAGTTTAAACACAAAAGGATTCAATAAAATCCACATTTGATTTAAAAGTCATAGTTTCATTGTTGTGGGGATCATAATCAACCCTGCACTAAGTCCCGGCTAGCCTTTTTAAAAGTTATGTTATACCTGTTAATCCCGGAGGAAGAACTGAGCCTCAAACAGTGAACCATACCTGCCGGATGGTTCACCCTAGTATCTTACAAAAAACCTGTCACATGACACAAACGACCCCGTAGGATCTCAGTGTGGTACCCTTCCCGTTCATCATGGAAGGCACTGTGTGTGGGGGATTCCCCAAGTAGATCTACCCATATAAAACAAGCGGTTCACATTAGAATTAATGATCGTGATAAAAGTAAAAGCAGGTTATAACATTTCCACAACATATAGCATCATAATATAGCATAGAAATAGCTCAGTTTAAATAGAGCATGCTTCATCCCAAAAACAGTAGTAAAAAGGGAACACTAGAACTCACCTTAAGTTTCAAGCAACGGGTTCTTCGAGTACCAAGAAAGTTTCAAGTCTAGCACCCTACCATCAAGATTAAGTGATAAGACACTAATTATAAGGTCACACGAGGTGGACAAAGTGTGTTAAGAAGTTAAATGTTCAACTAGCTTATATTTGCTAAGCTTGCATTTAAAAGTTTCATTTTATAGAAAGCTAGGGTTTCTTAAGGGGAAATCATGTTTTTACACTATTAGGTCATTGATACAAGTTAAATTAAGTTTACCAAGTGATTACTAGTCCATAGGGTCGATTTATAGAGTTTTGGTAGAATTTACAGTTTAGTCCTTCAAGTTTCAGAATTTACATTTTCTACCCTAAATTTTGCTTCTTTACATTTAATGACCTTTATGACCCCATAACCGAATTTTGGAGTTAAATATTACATTATTACTAATTTAAACTCCCAAGTTTTCCAGATTTTAAATTTGAGTTGGTGAACATATGTTTTAAGTTACCGGTTACGGTAAAACCGAAGGTTTTTAACGGTTAAGCATTGAATCTTATAGTTTTATGTCTTAAAAATTTAAATATTATTTTAATTACTTTTAAAAAGCTTTATAATCTGTCAAGAATGTATTTTCAAGCCCTTTTTGTTGAAAGTCTCATTTTTAAGTTTAACTCGTAAAAACGCGTTTTTACCCGAAACCGAACGTTCAAAAGGTGTCATCAACTTCAAGTCTTATAGTTCCTAACTTACTGAAATAACATCGTTTCCATGGATTTTGGTTTTATAACATTATTTTCAAGACTTTCCTCCAAACGTTACCCGGTTAATACCCGTTTTTAACTAAAAATTCCATTTAAAGCATTTTTGACCATTTATTCAACAAATCAGATTTAAATCACTTTATTAACTCTTTTAGAGCCTGTAATTCTTTTTAACATGGTTATACTCTAATTTCTCTTACTTTTATGGTCGTTTTACCACCTTTCGGGTCCCCGAATATGTTCAAAATACTTACAATCCCTAGTATTACTATTTTTCAGCCTTTGACATCACCTCATACATCCAATAACATCCAAAACCTACTGAAATAATGATTCTAACTCATGGGTTTAACATATAACCAAAGAACAAGTTGTAGAATTATGATTTCACCATTTTCACCCATTACACATATGTAAAACGTTATAGATCATGCTTAAACATTACCAAATCCTTTTGTAACTTTAAAAAAGGATATTAAAAGTTTATAAAACTATTTTTGATCAGGTTACAATCTTTACTTCGGAGGGTTACAAGATGTGCAAGTTAGATGGTGCAAACATCACCCAAAAAGAGGGTTTTCGTGGTGTAAATCGAGTTCCACCCAAAAACAGGATATTAAAAGGTTAGAAAACTATTTTTGAGCAGGTTACAATCTTTACTTCGGAGTGTGTTCAAGTTTGCATGCAAAGATAGTGGTGGAGGATGGTGGCAATTGTGGGTGGTGTAGAAGGGAATGGATTGGTGGAGAGGGTGGTGAGAGGGGCGGCTGAAATTGGAGGCTTGTGGGGTATTTGATTTAAATTTTCATTTGTAAAAATGTAATTATGTAGTATTATTTTGTAGTGTAGTGTAGTATTTTTTTATGGTAAACACTAGTTAGTTGTTAAGCATTAAGCATGCATAGGAGTGTGTTTCAATCGTGAATTATATGTATATATACACATTTTAATTGTTTCAATTAAGATTAAATTTTTACAAAGGTGACTAATTAAATTTCCCGAAACACGAAGTTATTGTATGCTAAGGCTAGACTTAGCTAAATCATTTCAAATGGCACATAAAATAATAAGAATGACCGTAGTAGTAGTAACAAAATAACACTACTACTAATAATAATAACGATATTAACATTAATATTAATAGCGTGGATAATGATGTAGGAGGTTAAAGGTTGGAATTATGACCTAGAGGTCGGTTGTTACATTCTCCCACCGTTTACGAAATTTCGTCCCGAAATTTTTAGCTTCGATAAACTCCAGAACGAGTGGGTTTGAAGAGCTGCGGATAACTCTTTCTCATCTCATCTTCTCACTCCCAACTGAATTCAGGTCCCCGCTTAGAATTCCATCTTACCTTGACCTTGGGCATGCGACTTCGCCTGAGTTTCTTGACCAGCCGGTCGGTGATCTCTAGAGGCTCTTTCCACGAAGTTCAACTTGTCATTAATCCTTTCTTCTTTCAAAGGTAACTCCATGGTCTTATCTACCATGCACTTCTTCAAATTTGACACATGGAAGGTGTCATGTATGTAACTTAACTCTTGAGGTAGCTTTAATTTATACGCCACGGGGCCAATTCTTGCTAGTATCGTAAATGGTCCTATGTATCTCGGGCTTAGCTTTCCTTTCTTTCCAAACCTCACAGTTCCCTTCCATGGTGCTACTTTTAGCATTACTCTGTCACCCACTTAAAATTCTAAAGGTTTTCGCCTTCTGTCAGCATATTTCTTCTGACGGTCTCTGGCTGCTCTTACACGCTCCTTGATTTTAAATATTTTATCGGTGGTCTCCATCACGATATCGGGACCCACTACTTGGCTATCACCGATCTCATTCCAACTCAATGGTGATTGGCATTTCCTGCCATATAGGGCCTCATACGGAGCTGCTTTTATACTTGCGTGGTAACTATTATTGTAGGAGAACTCTACTAGAGGAAGATGGTTATCCCAGTTCCCACCAAAGTCAATCACGCAAGCCCTTAGCATATCTTCCAAGGTTTGGATGGTTCTTTCACTCTGACAGTCAGTTTGTGGGTGGTATGCAGTGCTTAAATCCAGACGGGTTCCTAGAGCCTGCTAGAGTGACTTCCATTAACAAGAAGTGAAACGACTATCGTGGTCGGAGATGATTGATAGTGGCACCCCATGCCTGGTTACTATTTCATCGATGTACAGTTCGGCCAGCTTTGTCAGGTTGTAGTCTTCTCCAATCGGCAAGAAGTGAGCTGATTTAGTTAACCGATACACTATTACCCAGATAGCATCATGACCTCTGAAAGTTCTGGGTAACTTTGTAACAAATCCATCATGATGTTATCCCATTTCCATTCTGGAATTTTGGGCTGTTGTAACGTCCCTAACAGTTTTTGATTTTCAGCCTTTACCATGGCGCACGTCAGATACTTCCCAACATAAATGGCGATTGATTTCTTGATTCCAGGCCACCAGAAAAGTGCCTTTAGATCTTGGTACATTTTGTCGCTTCCAGGGTGAACCGAGTACCTAGATTTGTGGGCTTCGTCTAGGATCACCTCTCTAATTTCCCCGTACTTTGGTACCCACGTTCTCCCTTCATGTTTATATATACCATCGTTACTCATCTCAAATTGCTTCTCCATTCCTGTTAACGATTCCTCTGCTAAGTTATCTTCCTTTAGCGCTTCGCCTTGTGCTTCTTTTAGTTTCCCAATGAGGTCGGTATACACGCTCATCCTTAATGCACGGACACGGAGGGGTTTTTCTCTTTATTTCCTGCTCAAGGCATCTGCCACTACATTGGCCTTGCCGGGATGGTAGCAAATCTCGCATTCGTAATCATTCAGTAGCTCAACCCATCTTCTCTGACGCATGTTTAGCATCTTCTGGTCAAGAATGTGTTGCAAACTTCTATGGTCAGTGTAGATAATACACTTTGTGCCATAGAGATAATGCCTCCACATTTTGAGTGCAAACACCACGGCACCCAATTCTAGATCATGCGTTGTGTAGTTCTTCTCATGATCGTTCAGTAGTCTTGATGCATAAGCAATTACCTTGTTGCGCTGCATTAGCACGCATCCTATTCCCTGACGCGAGGTGTCACAATAGACCACGAAATCTTCAACTCCTTCTGGGAGGGCGAGGATAGGTGCACTACATAGTTTTTCCTTGAGTGTTTCGAATGCTTCATTCTGCTCTTGTTCCCACACAAAAGCTGTATTCTTCTTAGTCAAAGTAGTTAACGGTTGCACAATACGCGAGAAGTCCTTGATAAACCTTCTGTAGTATCCGGCCAATCCAAGGAACTGCCTTATCTCGGTAGGAGTTTCTGGAATTTTCTAGTTCTTAATAGCCTCTATCTTTGAAGGGTCCGCTTGAATCCCATCTTTATTTACGACATGTCCTAGAAATTGGATCTCTCGCATCCAATATTAGCATTTGGAGAACTTGGCATATAGTTGCTCATTCTTGAGCAACTCGAGAATCAGCCTAAGGTGCTTCTCATGCTCTTCCTTACTACGAGAGTAGATCAGGATGTCATCGATAAACATGATCACATATTTGTCTAGATATGGGCAGTACACTCAGTTCATGAGATCCATAAATGCCGCTGGTGCGTTAGTCAGTCCAAAGCACATGGCCAAGTACTCATAATGTCCATATCTAGTTCTAAAGGCTTTTTGGGTATGTCTTCCTCTCTTATCTTTAGTTGATGGTACCCTGATCTTAAATCTATTTTGGAAAAATAGCTTGCCCCCTGCAGTTGATCGAATAGGTCATCGATTCTCGGAAGAGGGTAACGATTCTTTATTGTCAGCTTGTTTAGTTCCCGGTAATCAATACACATACGTAGGGTTCCATCCTTCTTCTTCACGAATAGTACCGGGGCACCCCATGGAGAAACACTCGGTCGTATAAACGCCTTGTCGAGTAGCTCTTGGATTTGTAGCATTAGTTCTTTCATCTCGGGAGGGGCAAGTCGGTACGGTGCCTTGGCTACTGGTGCATCACCAAGCAATAGATCTATTTGGAACTCAACCTGACGAGTCAGAGGGAGTCCCGGTAGGTCTTCGGGAAATACTTCCGGATATTCAGAAACCACTGGTATATCCTCAATCTTCTTTTCCTCTTTGGCTTTCATTACATAGACTATGAAAGCTGGGCATCCCTTCATGAGACTCTTGGTCGCCTTTAAATGGGATATCATAGGATATAGCGTGTTACTTCTTTCACCATGAACAACTAACACCTTCCCATCATTCAATGGTATCTTAAGTAGGCATTCATCACACACGATTTCGACTTTATGCCTAGCCAGCCAATCCATACCAACAACCACATCGAATCCTCCTAGATTAGTAGGCATCAGGTTTATCTTAAATGTACTTCCTTCTAGATTCATTAAGCAATATTTGATGACTTCATTAGTTTCTAAGATGTTACCGTCAGCTAATTCTACGGTAAACGTATCAGTCAGGACACATGCACTCAAGTCAATCAAAGGCCTAAAAGTACGAGAGACAAAACTAGCAGGTGCTCCAGTATCAAATAGAACGGTAGCAGGATGGTTGTTTATAAGGAACGTACCATTGACCACATCAAGTTCCTTAAGAGCACTGGCTGGATCCATCACGAATGCTCTTCCCTTGGGCTTGTTGGGTCTAGCGTCCTTATCTCTCCCCAGCTTAGGACACTTATTCCTCATGTGCCCTGGATCTCCACACTCATAGCATTGTTTACCTGGCGCATACGTACAATCCTTAATTAAATGACCTGGTCATTTGCATCGGAAGCAGGGCATCGGGTTGTACTCCCCTTGATGATGCAGTTTGCACTTGTTGCAGAATGGGCTTGTACCCAAGTATAGCTTCCGAGTCCTTCCACCCGGGTCATCGTGCCTCATACCTTCAAAACCCTTCTTGCTTGACCCACTACTACTACTAGTTGCTTTCTTCACATCAAACCACTTTTTCTTCTCACCCATCGGCTTCCTCGTTTCGTCAGCCCTGGTTTGTTTAGTCCATCCAGCCCTGACTAAATCATCAGTCAAACTACTGGTGAAGTCAACCGCAGCTTGAAGGGTTGAGGGTCTGGAGGATCGAACCATACCCCTGACTCTAGGATGTAGTCCCCAAATGAAACATGCTACGCCCTTGGATTCCGGTGTCACCAGGTGTGGCACTAGTCGAGACAGGGCTAAGAAGCGGTTGATGTACTCAGTGTAGTTAGGACCTTTCATTTCTAAGCTCAGGAATTCAGACTCCAGTTTCTCTAGTTGGTTGATTGGGCAGTATTTGTTGGTTATCAATTCCCTGAATTCGGTCCAGCTTATTCGGTTAGCAGCGTTTCTTCCCCGGGGCTGAGTAACAGTCTTCCACCATTCCAGTGCCGATCCCTTGAGTGATTGGGAAGCAAACCTCACCATGTGTTCCATCTTACATTCGCTGATATCTAAGACGGCTTCCATTTCATCAATCCATTGGTACGTCTCTATCGCACCCATGGTACCATAGAAATCCTTTGGCTTGCACGCCATGAAGGTTTTGTAGGAGCATCCATTCCTTAATCGTTGCCTCATCGTTCCCGAATCCATCATTACCACCGGGGTTGCTCCGGTCCGCATTGATATGAGCGATGATGGTCGGAATGGCGTTAGCAATTTGTTGTGCTACGAGGTTGGCAATTCTCTCATCATTCCTTTGATTGGCATTCTCTCCACATGGAGTTCCTGGTGGAGTAGGGGGTTGGTTTTCGGTCTGTCTAGCTCCCTCACGACGACCTCTAGTAGCTCCTTGTCTTCCAATACGGGTTCCTTGTCTGGTCGGCATTCTGATAGCATCATAGATAAATTCGTTTAGCATCTCATAATTTTTGGTTTCAATTAGCCCATGCATCACTTATCCTAATATACCGCGTTCTAATAGGAGGGAGTGTAATATACACACCACTAAATACCTCTAAATATGTTCCATTAAATTAATTTAGGACAATTCACCCAGAATGGACACAAGTCAAAATTCCCAACGCCTAACATGACACATTGCAATTCAATACAAATTACCCTATGAAATTTAGCATCAATAGAAATAGTTTCATAGATAGAAGTATCAGCAAAACATAATTGGATCAGAGTTATACTCTTACAAGTTGGAAGGTGCCATCACCCCCATAATAAATAATAATAGTATCTAATAATAATAAAATTGTTTCCTTCAACTGTCTAAAAGACAGACAATCCCACTTCTTCTCCACGCTCTCACATCCACTTCTTCTTCAGCCTCCCTAGCCACCCTGTGTTCTTCTTCCTTTGCTCTTGCTCCAACTGCTGGACCCCATGCGAAGCCATCATGGCCTGAAACTGGGCGGACTGAGAGGTCCGAGTGGCGTGTTGGAGTGTCAGCTCGTGGCGACGGACAGTCTTCAGAATCTCATCCAATGCAGCATCAGAGGGACCTACGTCGCTTGCCCGGCGGATAGACTGGGAATACCGGTCACCAACTAGCACACTAGGGCCATCATACATGTTGTGCCTTGGTGGCATCCGGTGCTCATCATGTGGGTGGTGTCAGAGCGGGTCAAATCGGTGATGCAGGTGTCGAAGTCCTAACAGGTGGTGGAGGAGGAGGTGGCATCCTAAAGGAGACTGAGGGTCCTGGCCTAGTACTTTTGCGAGGACGGGTGATAACACGTGCACCCCTATCCCTGATAGGTGGGATAGGTGAGTGGGTAGGAGCTGTGACATGTGGTGAATGGGAGCGCGTTAGGCTCCTGGAGGGGGATGTCGAGGAAGAGTCCTTCGATGGCTCAGTGTCGTCAGACGTAACGGATATCCAGCCCAGATGTCCGCATCTCCTCAGGTATTCTTCGTACTCTGTCCGTGGCGTCGCCTTCTTGAGGCTCCCAGTTGGTGCAGTACCATCAGTTGGGTATGCTGGTGCCTTCCCTTTGTCGGCCATAGCTTTGATTTCCTGTAAGAAATATCATGAGTAATTTGGTTTCTCAAAGCTCATGATTGTAATAATAATAGTACTTATAGTAGTAGTGATGGCAATAGTATCAGATATCCTAACAGTATCAATAACCAGAGGTATCAGTAATCAATAGTATCAGAAATCAGTAGTCTCTTCAAATAATAACAAGTAAAGTAGTTTATTTTAGAAAAAAACCTTTAGACCACTCAAAGTAAGTTTCAGAAATCATAATTCTCAAACGAAAATGGTCCAATCATTACCTAAAGGTCCATGCTAGAATTTACGCGTCTGGTAAATTCATGATTACGTTGTTCAAGTGTAATCATCAATTTACCCAACCCAATCATCCCAACACTTTCCTATAAGGACGGTCCTAAGGTATCAGGGTTGTAGCCTAGGGTCTACTATGGTATTCCCGACTTCTCTACAACCTTTGGCTCTGATACCAATCTGTCACACCCCAGGCCCAGGTAGGGTGGGACGTCACAGACTAGCAACAACATATGGCAGCGAAACAAACCATCATAAGAGCACAAAAGGAGAGAACATCACATGGCATTATATTTTAAAAGACATCAGGCCAGAAGTAGGCCTAGCCCCCAATACAAGTACATAAATTCAACAATACAAATTGTTCCATGATAACCAAATTTAACTTGTTCCAAATGTTTTAAAACTAATTAAAGCAAATGCCATGGGTCACGGTGCTAGGTCGTCATAAGTCTTCTACAAAAGCCAGACCTTCATCACGGGTTACCAGAAACATGCTCAAAGAAAATTTTGTCAACTAAAAAGTTGGTGAATTCAAGTGCTTAAAGTTCAAACGCAAAAGGATTCAATAAAATCTACATTTGATTTAAAAGTCATAGTTTCATTGTTGTGGGGATCACAATCAACCCTGCACTCAGTCCCGGCTAGCCTCTTTAAAAGTTATGTTATACCGGTTAATCCCGAGGAAGAACTGAGCCTCAAACAGTGAACCATACCTGCCGGATGGTTCACCCTAGTATCTTACAAAAACCTGTCACATGACACAAACGACCCCGCAGGATCTCAGTGTGGTACCCTTCCCGTTCATCATGGAAGGCACTGTGTGTGGGGGATTCCCCAAGTAGATCTACCCATATAAAACAAGCGGTTCACATAAGAATTAATGATCATGATAAAAGTAAAAGCAGGTTATAACATTTCCACAACATATAGCATCATAATATAGCACAGAAATAGTTTAGTTTAAACAGAGCATGCTTCATCCCAAAAACAGTAGTAAAAAGGGAACACTAGAACTTACCTTAAGTTTCAAGCAACGGGTTCTTCGAGTACCGGGAAATTTTCAAGTCTAGCACCCTACCATCAAGATTAAGTGATAAGCCACTAATTCTAGGGTCACATGAGGTGGACAAAGTGTGTTAAAAAGTTAAATGTTCAACTAGCTTATATTTGCTAAGGCTTGCATTTAAAAGTTTTCTTTTATAGAAAGCTAGGGTTTCTTAAGGGGAATTCATGTCTTTAAACTATTAGGTCATTGATACAAGTTAAATTAAGTTTAACAAGTGATTACTAGTCCATAGGATCGATTTATAGAGTTTTGGTAGAATTTACAGTTTAGTTCTTCAAGTTTCAGAATTTACATTTTCTACCCTAAAGTTTGCTTCTTTACATTTAATGACCTTTATGACCCCATAACTGACTTTTGGAGTTAAATATTACATTATTAATAAGTTTAACTCCCAAATTTTCCAGAATTTAAATTTGAGTTGGTGAACATATGTTTTAAGTTACCGGTTACGGTAAAACCGAAGGTTTTTAACGGTTAAGCATTGAATCTTATAGTTTAATGTCTTAAAACTTTAAATATTATTTTAATGACTTTTAACAAGATTATAATCTGTCAAGAATGTATTTTCAAGCCCTTTTTGTTGAAAGTCTCATTTTTAAGTTTAACTCGTTAAAACGCGTTTTTACCCGAAACCGAACGTTCAAAAGGTGTTAGACCAAATTTTTCATCAACTTCAAGTCTTATAGTTCCTAACTTACTGAAATAACATGGTTTCCATGTATTTTGGTTTTATACCATTATTTCCAAGACTTTCCTCCAAACGTTACCCGGTTAATACCCGTTTTTAACTAAAAATTCCATTTAAAGCATTTTTAACCATTTATTCAACAAATCCGATTTAAATCACTTTATTAACTCTTTTAGAACCTGGAATTATTTTTAACATGGTTATACTCTAATTTGTCTTACTTTTATGGTCGTTTTACCACCTTTCGGGTCCCCGAATATGTTCAAAATGCTTACAATCCCTAGTATTATTATTTTTCAGCCTTTGACATCACCTCATACACCCAATAACATCAAAAACCTACTGAATAATGATTCTAGCTCATGGGTTTAACATATAACCAAAGAACAAGTTGTAGAATTATGATTTCACCATTTTCACCCATTACACATATGTAAAACGTTATAGATCATGCTTAAACATTACCAAATCCTTTTGTAACTTTAAAACAGGTTATTAAAATGTTAGAAAACTATTTTTGGTCATGTTACAATCTTTACTTCGGAGGGTTACAAGATGTGCAAGTTAGATGGTGCAAACATCACCCAAAAAGAGGGTTTTCATGGTGTAAATCGAGTTCCACCCATAGAATGACTAATATATCAAATAAGATACCTTCAAGGATTTTAGAAGCTCCTCAAGAACTAGGTGATAGCTGTAAGTTTCTGTTAGAATAAAGAATGTAAGGTTTTTGGTAATTAAAGAAAGAATACCACATGACATAGCTTGTTTCGGGTAAGATGAAGCTTACTCTTTGTGTGGTTCATGATTTGGAGAGTGTAGAGGGACAAGAATGATCTGTAGATCTCGAAAAAAGGCTGGAGAAGTCGAACCCACAAGAACCGAGCACCCAAAGTTCACAAGATAGTACCTTCTTGCTTGTTTGAAGCTTGGCCGATGATGGTATGATGTTGTTCTTCAAAAACTTGCTGAAATGGTGTTAGAACCGTGGGTGTGTGTGTGTGTCTGCTAGAGAGAATCCGAGATGAGAGAAGAGAGAATGAGAGGTGAGAATGAGGGTGGAGTGTGTTCAAGTTTGCATGCAAAGATAGTGGTGGAGGATGGTGGCAATTATGGGTGGTGTAGAAGGGAATGGATTGGTGGAGAGGGTGGTGAGAGGGGTGGCTGAAATTGGAGGCTTGTGGGGTATTTGATTTAAATTTTAATTTGTAAAAATGTAATTATGTAGTATTATTTTGTAGTGTAGTGTAGTATTTTTTATGGTAAACACTAGTTAGTTGTTAAGCATTAAGCATGCATAGGAGTGTGTTTCAACCATGAATTATGTTTATATATACACATTTTAATTGTTTCAATTAAGATTAAATTTTTGCAAGGGTGACTAATTAACTTTCCCGGAACACGAAGTTATTCTATACTAAGGCTAGACTTAGCTAAATCATTTCAAATGGCACATAAAATAATAAGAATGACTATAGTAGTAGTAACAAAATAACACTACTACTAATAGTAATAATGATATTAAAATTAATATAAATAGCATGGATAATGATGCAGGAGGTTAAAGGTTGGAATTATGACCTAGAGGTCGGTTGTTACACCAGCATCTGTTGAGATACTTTCATTTTGTGTAACTTGCCAGATAGGATCAGCTTGTAATGGCACTTCTTCATTGTCTTGATCAGTAGAAGGAGGAATCATTGGGAAGTCTGTTCTTCTTTCAACTGACCCTGATGTTCCTGCATTTAACAAATTGAACTGATCAAAAGATCTTGTAAATGAATCAATATCAAACAACCAGTCAAGACCATTTGATGATTTGGGAAACGAATGCTCATTGAATTGAATATTTGTTGATTCATCAATGATGTTTAATCTAGGATTAAACACCGTAAAAGCCTTAGACACTGAGGAATATCCCACGAAGAATCCCTCGTCAGACTTAGGAGCAAACTTTCCTAAATGGTCTCTGGTGTTCAATATTGAGACAGGACAACCAAATGACTTCAAAAATCCAATGAATGGTTTTCTGTGAAAAAGAAGTTCATAAGGAGTTTTATTGTGTTCTTTGATTATCAGAGTTCGATTTTGCACAAAACATGAAGTGTTAACTGCTTCTGCCCAAAATGTAATTGGTAGTTTTGCATCAACTAGCAATGTTCTTGCTGCTTCAATCAGTGTTCTATTCCTTCTTTCAGCAACTCTATTTTGTTGTGGAGTACAAGCTGCACAAAACTGATGAGCAATGCCTTTTGTTGTGCAAAATGAACTCATGCTTTCATTTTTAAATCCCGTCCCATTGTCACTTCTAATAGATTTTACTTTTAAATCAAGTTGATTTTCAATTTTGGTTATAAAATCTATTATGATTTAGGGCGCTTCATTCTTATGAAGTAGGAAGAAGACCCATGTGAATTGAGTAAAGTCATCAATGATGACTAAACAATAATGCTTCTTGCCAATACTCATGACGTGAGTCGGCCCGAAGAGATCCATATGAAGTAACTTCAATGGACAATTGTTAGTGTTCACAAGTTTTGGCTTATGAGATGATTTATGTTGTTTTCCTTTGAGACACGTGGTATAGTGGTCAATAAAATGAAATTCCTTTTGAGGAAGACCAATTACATGGTTTCCTTTGACCAATCTATTCATATTTTTAAAATTCGTGTGTCCTAAGCGTCTATGCCAAAGTTGTGATTCATCAAATGATGCTTTAGACAATAGACATGTCTCTTCTGATGGACGAGCAGAATTAAGGTTCAAGACATATATATTATTCTTCCTCAGTGTCTTCAAGACAACCCATTCTTCAGGAATATGAAATCCTGGTTTGTCAGTGAAATGAGTAGATGTTGCTTGTCACAAATTTGGGATACACTGAGTAGATTAAAGTTCAGCTGCTCGAAGTAATTGACTTTGTCAAAGCTCAGAATCCCATTCGTCACTGAACCTTCTCCAGTAACTCTACCGCCCTGTGAATCTCTGTCGAATGCCACAGTAGTTCCTTGAATGTGCTTGAAGTCATGAAGGAGGGAACTGTCTCCTGTCATGTGTCGGGAGCATCCACTGTCCACGTACCATAAGCTATTGGACCTGTATGAATGACCCTCAGATGGCATTGGGATTGGTCCATCATTGATATGTGCCATAAGTGCATGATTCTGAAACTGTGGTTGAACTTCCTCAGCATACACGCTCCAATCACAAACTCCATCTTGTCTAATGACAAGTGCATTTGAAGTTTGTTGATTACTACCTTGAGATTGATGAGTCAGCAGAGGTTGTCTTTGCTAAATTGGCTGTTGCTGATTTTGTTGTTGCTGAATTGGCTGTTGCTGATTTTGTTGTTGGTGTGGATAAGAGTTGCTTGACTGAAAGTTGGTGCTGTGTTGAGAAGCATGCTGGCCATGTGAGGGTCTTTGAAAATTGTTATTGCTTCTCTTGGGAGAGTTACATTCCCGAGAGAAATGACCACTCATTCCACAGTTAAAACACTTAACTTTGGATTTGTCATATCCCAGCTTTGTATTCTCATTGAGACTCAGTTTCTTCCCTTTTCGAAATAATTTCTTTGCTCTCATAGCAATCATGGCCATCTGCCATTGCAAATCCATTTCTTCAACATCATCAGGATCCATTTCTTCTAGATCTTCTTGAATTAGATGAGCTGATGTGAGTCTCCCTCCAAGGTAGGCTTTAAAGCTAGCAACAAAGGCATTGTAAGTTGCCTTTTGTTCTTCAGATTTTGCTTATCATGCATGTTGTTAGGAGATACAATGGGTTGGGCAGAAGATGGTTGTTTTTGAGGTTGTGGAGCAGCACAAAATCCTATTGTTCTTGTTTGATCTCTTGATGACAGAAAGTCTTCTTCAGTAACAAAGGCATTTTCAACAGAATGAGTTTCAGATGGAAACTTGTAAGCCTCAATGACTTGAGGTCCACTCAGATTTCTGCTCCTTTCATCAAGTTCAAGAGCCTCAATTTTTGAAATCATGAAATCCAAGCTAGTACTCTCCAAATCAAGAGTATTCTTCAACATTGTAACATTCTGTTTCTAGTTTTCAGATAAGCTGTGTAGCATTTTCTTGTTTAGTTCCTTCTCCTTATAAGTGACCCCTATAATTTCAAGGTCATTTACAAGTTGCACAAATCTGTGAAGCTGTTTGGAGATAGACTCTCCTTTGGTATGATGAAATGCCTCATACTGATTTATCAACTTGTCTTTGTTAATTTCTGTAACTTCACTGCTTCCCTCACACATAATATGTAGAGCATCCCAAACACCCTTAGCTGTTCCATATTTTTCTAATCTTTTCAGAACATCCATTTTTAGTGCTTGTGTAAGGATGGAATAAGCTCTAAGATCAATCTTGATTTTCTTATATTCTTCATCATCAAGAGTTAAATTGGGATCCTCAATGGGAATTCTTGCAGTTTTGTACTGAGCAGCTTGATCAGCATTTAAAGATAGTGGAATGTAGGGACCTTTGCAAATAGATATCCAGTAGTCAGGATCTACACCTGTAATGTAGTTTCTAAAACGAATTTTCCACTGCTTAAACTCAGATTTGTGTTTAAGCATAGGAGGTTTAGATGCATGACCAAATTCAGAATGATTATAGGAATCCATGTTAGTTAAACTAATTTTAACTTGTTGAATACTGTTTTAAGTTGATTTTAAGTTCGAACAGTGTGTTTTTCTTTAAATCTTCTATTTTCGGTCAAGAACAGCTCTTTTAAGTTTAGATCTGTCGATTTGAAGGAGTTCTAAGTTCTTGATTTTGTGTTGTAGGGTTCGACAGCAATAGATCTGAAGATTTTGTAATTTGTGGTGTTCGATTACAGTATGTTTGTTTATCAGAAGAGTAGATCTTGCTGATGAACAACTCAGTCTACAGTTCAATCGATTTTCACCCAAAATCCGAGATGATTATGTGTTGAATTCAAGAGCCAAGGCTCTGATACCAATTGACTGGGTTTGAGAATAAGATTCTCGGTTGATGTGACTCAAACTCGGATCAAATATGTGGACTGAGTCAATAATATAGCAGCGGAATTACTATATTAAAGAACATTAATTGCTGTAGTAAACGCTTGAATGTAAGAGAATCAAGAACATAAGTAAATGTTGTAAAATATTATCGCTATTACTGCTAAAGTCAAAAACTTACAAAGTTAGGTATGTGACCCTATTTATAGGCGTATACATTGCCTGTACAAAAGACTAAACTAACCCTGATCTATACAAGTGAATCTAGTCTAAGTACAAAATAAATATAAAACAGTGTAAGTTGTTCATCCGCATTAGTTCATGTTGATGAACAAGTCTTCATCAGCATTTGTTGTTTGTAGTCAGCATTTGTGTTTGCTCACCCGCATTAGTTCATGCGGATGAATAAGTCTTGTCAGCATTTACTGTTGCTCATCCGCATGGACTAATGCGGGTGAACAATCTTTGTCATCATTTCTTTAGTTCATCCGCATGGACAAATGCGGATGAACACTTCTGTTCAGCATTAGTTGTCTTGATCCGCATTTGTTAATGCGGGTGAACAAACACTTGTCTGCATTTGTTCACTAGTCATCCGCATTAACAAATACGGGTGCTTTATACTTGTCTTTTCTTGTCTTCTGTTGTCTTCTGTTGTTTTCTGTAACTAATGTTCTCCAACCAGAAGAACCTCCAACCACTTCTTGAGTTGGCAAGTATGATCCTTTCAGGGTCTAACACGAAACTACAGTTTCACTTGTTAGCAAAACTGCTGAACTGAGGTTCAAACCACAGTGAAGCTGTCAAGTTGTGCCTGACGAAACGACAGTTTTGCTTGTCAGCGAAACTGTTAATTTTTCAGAAATTTTTCTTATATTTTGTTTATTTTTTTCTTTATGTTATAACTAACCTACTTGTGTTTATATTTTGCAGTTCACATGGCAAATTTAAAGTTTGACAAGAAGAAAAATATTGTGGCCTTATTAGATGACAGCAATCCAAAGACTGTTGGATTCAGAGACTGTCTAAAGTGGTTGAAGCAGTCTCCAATTTGCTATGCCATATCTCATTTACCCACGATTTATGATATTCGTATAAGAGACTTCTAGGTAAATGCAGAATGTGATCTGGGATCAAATCCACACAGAATTACTTCCAGAATCCTTGGGGAGGATATTGTTGTTAGTGCTGAGACAGTTGCAAGGGTTTTGAAGTTAGAGGAAGACTGTGGAGATGAGGCTATTATGACAGATGCTGAAGTCCTTAATGCTTATAGAATTATTGGGTATGAAGGACCCTTTTTTGGGTCCAAGAAGGAAATCAAAAAGTCTTTTTTGTCCAAGGAATGGAGATACATTGCTCATGTGTTCATTATGTGCTTGGATCACAGAAAAGGAGGATCAGATGAGTTGAATGTACACTGGGCTAAGGCCATGATTGTATTTTGTAGAGGAAAAAAGGCTAACATTGCCAGATTAATCTTTGATTGTATGACTGAGAATGTTATGGCATTAAAGAAGGACAAATGGTTATTGTATCCAAGGTTCATCTAGATGATTATTAATGATGAGAAACCTAATTTGCCAAGACATGGAGAGGTTAAAAGGCTGATACAAATAAATACCAAAATATTTGCAGATTGTTCAGCAGTCAGGCACGACTTCAGTGGGAAAATAGCTTATTTACTAGAAAATATGTACCCAGCTGAGAGGTGGAACTACATCAAGAGACTGATCTAGAATGAAAACAAGAATGCTGAAGACAATCGGGAAAAACAAGATGAAGTAATAAAGAAGAGAAAAAGGTATGCTAAGGAGAAGGAATATGATCTAGAGGCTGAATTGATGAAGTAGAGGAGGAGCTGCGGGCTCAAAGAGAGAGAAGGACAAAAAAGAAGTCTAATCAAGGAGAGGCGGCTCATGAAACTGAAAGAAGAACCAAGCATAAACAGTCGGTGTTTGAACAAAGGAGGGATTCCAGATCTGAATTGGATCAAGATGTCATTCGAAATGTGAATGCATCTTTGGCCAATGAATTAAGCATGATAAAGACAAAGCTGATCAATGAAGAATTAAGAGAAAAAGAGAAAGATGAACAATTGGAGAGTATGAAAAGAATGATGATTGATCAGCAGGAACTGATTAGAAGACTATTTAAGGAGGTTAATGAGCTCAATGCTAATGCTGGCCTGCCAAACCAGCTATCTCAAGAGGATCTAGATGATCTGACTGATACATCTAAATATTCATTCCTGAAAGTAGGAAAGTCATCAGGGATAGGGGGAGATGCAAGTACAGCAGGAGGTGATGCTAGTGGTAGTGGTGATGGTGGTCAAAATGTTGTTGAAACAGAGGCTGAGAAGAGGGGTGATAAGAGAAGTGATGTGAGAGAGGAGCCTGTGATTGTCGAGGCTGAGTTTGTTGATCTGGGGTTTGATATAGAAACCGACTTCACTGGGGCTGAGGTACTCAGAGAAGATACTACTAAAGGAAACAAGAAGGATACAGGGAAGAGCCTTATAGATGAAGAAGATGAATACGAGGAACAGTTGGTCGACTATGATTCGGAACCCAAATATTATGAAGTGGAGGAGCGTCCAATGACTTATGTAGCGCAAAGGGGTTCTGTTGAAGGTGATGTATTTGAACTAAGTAAAGAAGACTGGTTTGTGAAAGAGAAAGAACCAGAACAGTTGACTCCACTGTTTCAAAACATCAGTGAACCCAACAAGAAGACATCTGATAAGAAGATTGTTAGTTGGAAATACAATCCTGAATTAAAGATGTTCATGATTAAACGAAGGGGCGGGGACATCTCGTACATGCATAAAAGGAAGGTGTTCAAGACCTTGCCTAGATGGGACTTGAGGAGATTATCTGAGATTCCATTATTGGATGCACATTTGAGTGAACGTGCAATGATGTTGGAGAAGGAAATCAAGGCAGGAATAAATGAAATTTTTGAATCATTCTGGTTTGTGAGGACCGAAAGAAGAAGATCGAAGAAAGACTTGGATTGGGCCACTGGCAAAGGAAAGATTGTTTTGAAGCTGAAGCTAGCTAAAACTATGAACAGAGTAAGGGTGCCCAATCCACTTCCCCCTAGACTACAAAAGTTTGAAAAATGGTTCTATGACAACAATACTGGGGAAGCAGTAATTAGACTGCAAGGTGGTGTAGAGATTAAGCTTTTTGATCCTATGGAGGTATTTTCATTCTGTGATGAGGATTTGGTAATTCTATATGAGAATCACATCAAAGCAGGAGCTGGAGCTGAAACAAGAAAAGAAGCCAGTTTGTTTATGAATGTGGCTAATAAAGCTCATGGAGTAAGGGCAGAGGTCAGGGAGCTTTAAGGCTGGACATGCAGGATCTTACAAGACAATTTGCACGAGCAAGCGCAAGGGCAGAAGAGGAGAGTACAGCAGGAGCGGATCAAGAAACATCTGATAAAGCTGAAGAGGAAACGAGAGATGGGCAAGAAGACCCAGAGTGAGGTCCAACCTAGGGGGAGAATTGATAATCTAGTATAGGTTGGACTCACTATAGTTGATAGGTTAAATGTTATGTAATAGGATTAATGTTAGTTTTTCTCTTGTAATTTGTATTTTGTTGACTTTTGTGTTACAGCGAAACTACAGCGAAACTACGGGCGAAACTATAGTTCACTGCTTATATATTGTAATTTTTCTATCTATGCAAGGAACCAATTGCAAAACCCTAATACGAAATATCATTGTTGCAATTGTGTGTGTGCGGCTGGAAGTTTATTATCATTATTATTGAGCCTTTTGTTTGATTGTCATTGTTTAGATTCTAAATTGTTCATTGTGTTATTGGGTATATTGTGTTAAATCAGTAGAAAATCATTGTTATACATCAAGTGCACTATTGAATCAATCATGAGGACCAACAGTCTCTATCCACTATGGATGAGCGTATCAGAGTGATCAAGCAGAAGATTAAGAAGGAGAGCTTGTTGACTTGCATTCTCTACCAAGTCCAGCTCAACCTAGGTAATGGCTGAACCCCCTGAGACAACACAACCTGGACCTAGAGCTGAATCTCAGCCAACTTCCTCCTCTGATCCATAGTAGGGTACTCTTCTATTTCCTTCTAAACATGTGAGAGAAGAGAACCCAACTGAGAGAGACACAGTAGAACAACCTGGTGCTGAAGACCAGTCATCTCAGTTAAAGACTTCAAAGAGGAGGAAAAGGATGGCCATGAAGATTATTCCCAAGAAGAAGTCAAAGGCATCCACCTCCAAACCTCAGGAAGAGTCAGAGCATCCTGAGATAGTGCATGAAGAGGCTACTCAACCAACTCCAACACAAGTAGAGCCTCTTATAACTAGAAGACCCATCTTGTCCTGGACCTTTGCTGCTAATCTAGACAGATGGTATGTCATCAGAGATCAAGGAGGTCAAGATGTCTATTTCTAGCAAGACATGCTTGATCTTCCTCTGCATAATCTCTATGACATGAGAAGCTATTATAAGAGTCTGAGGGATCCTGACCAGATGATGAAGAAAGGTATGGTCTTGATCCTAATGAGGATTGTCAACATCTGAATAACTTTTCTGTTTTGGTAGCATCAGCCTAGGGGGAGTTTGTAAGGTTATATTATAAGGCTGATGCAACCAAAGAAACCTAAACAACCAAGGAGCTTCCTGCACTCATGCACTGATGTACAAGGTAGAAGTTACTTCGAAAGTTTTACACTCCTCATAGAAATTATTCTAAGTGTAAAATCTTCCGAATCCAAAGTCCAAATCTTTCAAAGCCAAAGATGAAGTCTTCCAAAGCTTCAAAGATAAAGTCTTCCGAAGCCAATGAAAAGAAGACTGATTTCTTCTGAAGACAGAGAGGATATGCTTTCTCTGATCTACTTTTTCATAAAACTGACTTACTTTCCGCTGCAACTCTGAAGTCTCACCAACTTGCATGAGTTGGTGAAAAGGTCCATGCTTTAGTAAACTGTAGATTATGTTTTTAGTCTGTAACTTCCTACTTTGTACCTTTTACCATTTATAATATATTAGGATGTGAACTATGGCATGTCATAGTCACTAGTAAAAAGGCAATCTGCCTTTTGACTTTACATTGATCTTGTTGTCTAGATTAGTGTTTCCAGCTGGTCTTTAAAGTATGGACGGCTGTAGGATGTAGTATAAAGTAACTCGGGTCCTTGTATTTCTTTTTATGCTTTGTAACACTTGTAAAAGAACTTGAGAGCAATATACAGCATTATTGAATACCATATTACTTTGTTCTTGTTCTTAGTTCTGTCTTATTTACTTGTGTTCTTATCATTTACATAAACCCGATTCTCCATTTGATCTATTAAGTGTTCTAACACTCTCCTTATTGCAAAACTGATTGTATTGACCACCCTTTAACTGGTCCAACAATTTCTAAATTATCTCGTCTCTCTCATCTTAATCATCGATCTCTGGAAATAAAAATCCCAATTCAATAACACTTATAACTAGAACATTGGACAAGATCATATTCTTCATTAGATGATGATGAAACGCATATAAGCAGTATAAAACTTATCATGCAGTAGTTGTTATTTACGTATATGATGAATGAAGAAGATTATTGTTACATATATGTAACCCAAGTTAATTATATATAGCCAAGTTACGTATACGTAACCCAGGTTATATGTAAACCAAGTTACTTATATATAGCCAAGTTACGTATATGTAACCCATGTATACGTAACCCAGGTTATGTTCAACTTTCAAGACTCATAACAAGTAAGAATTAATGAACCCATCCATGGTGGCAAAAATAACCAATCGAACCCATGTCATTCCGTTGTTGTCCTACTCCCTTTTCTTGGTCGATCGAACCTCGATGCTTCGTTCTTATTTATGACTCATAAATCCTGATACTCGAATCATTGTATTTTTGCATACATGATCAATCTTAATGTTGGTTTTTGATTAATCACCACTGTATCTATTTTTATGTTTCCTTCTTTTTTCATCAGCTCATTCTGATTCGTAATTTTTTCATCAACCTAACTCCTGGTTCATGATTAATCGCTAAGCCTAGAACTTGTAGAATACTTGATGATTGATCATCTGGTGATTTTGAAATAATAATCGCTAATATTTAAGAAGACTAAATCAAAGTCAATTAAAAAATAACAAAGGAGATAAAAGTGGGTCAACATCATATAAATACCTTAATTAGTTTATATATAAAATTACCAAAACACCCTTTAGAGTTATTAAATAAAAAACAATAAAAAAATATATGATAGGTTGAAAATGGTTTTCTTGGTTTTCTACTAAAAGAGTGGTTTTCATTTGAACCCTTCTCAAAGGGATCAAATGAAAACCATGTTTATAATTGAAAACCGTAAAAACCACCACAATCAAATCATATAGTTTATAATTTATTTAAGTTTTTAATTGTTTAAAGTATATTCGAGTAATGTTCAACCTTATTTTTTGAGGTTATTATTTACTTTTTAATTTAAACTCCAAGAAATGACAATAATGATGAAACGACTTACGTATACGTATGACTTAGATGTACGTAACTCTTAGTTGTACACTTGGTAACACGTACTTACATATACATAACCCTTACATATATGTAACTCTTAGTTATACACTTTGTAATACGTACTTACATATATGTAACCCCTGGTTTTCATTGTTTTCATTTATAACATGTGAAGGAATAGGGCCCAACTGAGAAGGAAAAAGAAGGAACATCTAGTACTCAAGACCAGCCTTCTTAGTTAAAGTATAGAAAGAGGAAGAGGATGGCCATTAGAAGGGACAAGAAGAAGTAGAAGAAGTCCAAAGCATCCACCTCTGCATCTCAGGATGGGTCAGAACATCCTAAGGGTGATCAAGAAGAGGTTGATCAACCAACTCCACTATTGTAAAGCCTCTTGCTACTGAGAGACCTATCATGTCTTGGGTATTTGCTTCTAACCCAGACAGATGGTATGTCACTAGAGATCAAGGGGGTCAAGATATGTACTTTTGGCAAAACATACTTGACCTTCCTCTATATGATTTCTATGACATGAGAAGGTACTTTGAAGGTCTGAGAAATCCGAACCAACTGATGATGAAGGGAATGGTCTTAATTCTAATTAAAGATTCAAAGTCATCCTTTAGTTTTGGTAGCATCAGCCTAGGGGGCGTTTCTAAGGATTATACTTAAAGGCTGATGCAAGCAAAGAGCTCTCAGTATGCACATATGAAGTATAAGAAAAGTTACTTCGGAAGATTTGATACAACTCAATGAAAAACACTAAGTATCAAATCATCCGAAGCCAAAAGACCAAATCTTCCGAAGCCAAAGATTAAGTCTTCCGAAGCCTCAAGACAAAATCTTCTGAAGCTGAGAGACTGATTTCTTCCGAAGACAGAGAAGACATGCTTTCTCTGACTCACTTTTGACAAGAGCTGGAGCACTTTTCTCTACCATCTTTGAAGACTCACCAACTTATAAGAGTTGGTGAAAAGTCCATACTTTTGTCAACTGTAGATTAAGGTCTTAGAGTTTGTAACTTTCTACTTTTGTATTTTTTTTCCATTTTGTATTAGATAAGGATGTGAGCTATGGCATATCGTAGTCACTAGTCAAAAGTCGTCTGCCTTTTGACTTTACATTGATCTTATTGTCTAGATTAGTGTTTCTAGCTGGCCTTCAAAGTATGGCTGGCTATTGAATGTAGTATAAAGTATCTCAAGTACTAGTCATTAGAATTAAGCTTGTTAACACTTTGTAAAAATAACTTGAGAGCAATATACAACATTGTTGAAAACCATCTTATTGTGTTCTTGTTCAATTCTTTACTTGTGTTCTTTGTTTCACCTTTAAGTCGGTTCCCTATTTGATCTGTTAAGTGTTTCAACTCTCTCCAACCTTGTGAAACTATTGCATTGACCCTTTCACCGGTCCTATATATATATATATATATATATATATATATATATATATATATATATATATATATATATATATACATATGT
>CM046431.1:25532646-25537646 GCA_025506505.1 Flaveria sonorensis | reverse complement strand
TATATATATATATATATATATATATATATATGTGTATATATGTATATATATGTATATATGTATATATATGTATATATGTATATATATATGTATATATATATATATATGTATATATATATATATGTATATATGTATATATATATATATATGTATATTTATATATATATGTATATATATATATATATATATATATATATATATATATATATATATATATATATTATATTTATATATATATATATATAATACAGGGGAGGAATCAAATAAAAACTCTCTTTTTTTGTAAGAACTCTAAGAATCAATGTGAACACAAACATAATAAAAAATTTATAAAACGAAAAATAACATAAAAATAAAAAATAAAAACACAAAAATGTTTCCGTCGTTTCCGTCTTTCATAAAAAAATTATTATAAAAAATAAAAAAATCTTGTTTTTTTACGAAATACGTTTTACACATGTGTAATACGAGATTCACATACGTGTAAATCTGGTATTACATATGTATATAACCAGATTTACACATATATAAATAATGGGTGGACAATTGTTTTAAAAAAATACATCAATATGGTAGGCGTTACAAAGATAAAAAATATTGAAATTAATGGTGAAATTTTTTGAAAAAATAATATCGTGAAAAAAATGTTATGAACGTTTTAACAAAAAAGAGTAAAAATGACATGACCTTGCATGTGACTTAAAATGTGTGGTTCATATTGGTTTGTAGAGCTTTCACAAAAAGATAAGTTCTCAAGATAACTCTACCCTACATATGTATATATATACATATATGTATGTGTGCATATATATGTATGTATGTATACATATATATATATGTATGTATGTTATATATATAGGCTAGGGTTATTTTGAGAACCATTTTTTGTGAGAACTTTAATAATCAATTTGAGCCACACATTTAACAATCACATGCAAATCACATGTCATTCCATCTTTTTTAAAACATTCATAACTTTTTTCACGATATTATTTTTTCAAAAAAAATTAACCATTAATTTCAGTGTTTTTATCTTGCCAACGTGTATATTGATATACTTTTTAGAAAAAAATAAATCGTCTACCCGTTATTTACAAATGTGTAAATTTGGTTATACACATATGTAAATCTGATTGTACACATGTGTAAATCCAGTATTACATATTTATAATTTTTTTATTTTTTATGAAAGATGGAAATGAGGGAAACATTTATGTTTTTTAATTTTTAATTTTTATGTTATCTTTCATTTTATAATTTTTTTATTATGTTTTCATTATATATATATATATTATATATTATATATATATATAGGGGAGGGTTCAAATGATAATTGTTTTTGTGAGAACTGTATAAACGAATATGAGAAACAAATTTTCAATGTCATAATAATAAATAACAAAAACATAACAAAAAATTTATAAAACGAAAAATAACATAAAAACTAAAAAATTAAAAACACAAAAATATCTTCCTAGTTTCCTTCATTTAGAAAATTTTTTTATAAGAAATAAAAAAAAAATCATTTTTTTTTTACGAAACTCGTTTTACATATGTGTTATACAATATTTACACATATGTAAATTCTGTATTACATATGCGTATAACCAGAGTTACACATATGTAAACAACGAATTGACGATTTTTAATATATATATATATATATATATATGGGAGGGTTCTAGAGAAAACCATGTTTTAGGATGTTTTAAGAGAAAACCAAGAAAACCATTTTATAACCTTTGATTTAATTGATCTATGGTTGATATTGTTTGGTGGCATCTTTGTAATTAAGTTAATAACTTTAAGCATTTAATGAAGATTAAAAGGTAATATGAGAAGAGAAAAATATATTTATATGGAAACTGTTATTTTTAAATAACTAAATTTCCTAAATTTACTTCTTCTCTCTCCTCCCACCCTACTTACGGTCAAACAAATATGTTCGTTTGTTTATGTATATGTAACAATCACAAAATATTTCACCAGAATAAGGATTTTGATTGAAATAACTATACATAACACTATGTTAAGTATATGGAATACTGTGGTACGTATATAAAACAATGTGTCACATGTATGAAACATTATGTTACGTGTACATAACCCAATCATGCTTCAATTTCAACATCAAATTAAATCTCAAATTTTCTAACCATCTAAACTACACTGACAAATCAAATAAAAGATATGCAATCTTTATTGTATGTTACCTATATGTAACTCAAGTTTATACAAGTTACATATACGTAACTCATACCATTTACGTATGTATAACATTTAGTTTGCATATGTAAGTATACGTTAGGTATACGTAAGCCAACGTTTTGTATCATCTTTACTATAAAAATATTGAAAAATATGAACAAACTAGTAAATTGTGTTACATAATAGCGTAATAGTAGTGTGTTACGTATGCGTAACAGTAGCGCTGTTACGTATGGGTAACAGCAACGGTTACGTCTTGTTCATTATGTTTGTGTGTTCGTCATATTCTTCCTCCTTAAAACCAGATGTTTTCTATAATTGTTTCACGTATTATCATCATCATTCATAGCTTATATGATGCAAAAAAAATCTCTATGGGTTTAACCAAACATTGATATCTTTATCGTTGTCCATTCTCAAAATAGGAACTTAAATGAACAAAAAATACAAAGAATTAAATCTCAAAAGAAACAAAGAAAAACATATCAATCATCTATACAAACACAAATACATATTCATATACATACAAGTGCTTAATTAAACATGAATATTGAAAATTAAAATCAATGGTTGAAAGAAGAATAGGGTACTAATCTAATTTGAATTCCCAAATAGCTTCTCAAAATTAAATGTCATTGATTATCTCTTTGGCTCGTCTGTTGTTTGATGGAAATGGCGAAGCTGTATAGTTTATATATACATAACTTTGACTCATATATCAGCCAACGATCTTCCATTAATAAAATAGAAAAAATGGCTCATTCGTTGATCGCCGGAAATGGCTCGTGCGTTAATCGTCGTTTGAGTCATCAACCTCTTGTGATTCTTTTCTATCAAGATTCCAATCAATAAACACCTCAATTAATTAAATCGAATGTCTCTTATAAACATAAACAAGTAAAGGAGCAATTTATGGAATGTCAAATTTTGAAGATGAATATTTAAATTAAGAATGTAGTAATTTACATAAATACCCTTTAATTATAAATAAAATTTTAATGTCTAAAAATTTTGTGATTGGTTAAAAGTGGTTTTCATAGTTTTCAACTAAATTGAAGGTTTTCATTTTATCTCTCCCCTATATATATATATACATATATATATATATATATATATTATATATATATATATATATATATATATATATATATATATATATATATATATATGTATATATATATATATATGTATGTATATATATGTATATGTATATATATATATATGTATGTATGTATGTATATATATATAGTATATGTATATAGTATATATATATATATATATAAATATATATATATATATATGTAGGGTCAGAATCATTACAGAACCACTTTTTATTTTCAGAACCAAAATAACCATTGATTTACATAAATGTAAATTACGAATCATTGATTTACATAAATGTAAGTTAAAGCTGATGATATTTAGTTATTTTATATAGTTTATTATTCATGTCTGATATACACATATGTAAAATAGATTAAGTATCACCATACTTAATTTACACTTATGTAAATCAATAGTTTTGTGGCTCTGAAAATAAAAAATGATTCTGTAATAATCCTAACCCTATGTATATATATATATATATATATATATATATATATATATATATATATATTACTGAATCAATATTTCAGATTCAATAAGCCTGGATCTTAGAATCCTAACCCTATGTATGTATACATACATATATATATATATATATATATATATATATATATATATATATATATATAATAATGTTATGATTTCATTGATGTTCATGAACAAATTACAATGAAAATCATAGATTGATGATGGAATCAAACCCACCCGAAGAAGAAGTTCTCCTTGGGTGGTGGCGGTTCACACCATCTGAAACACACACACAAGAACCACTCTTGAACCACACCTGCATAAATGCACAAGTGGGTCTATTTATACAATTATTACATCAAGACCTAATTTTGACTTTTCTTTTTGTCTTGATGTTGACTTAGTCTTGTTGACTTGTCTTGTATTGTTGTTTTCTTCTGTTTATCAACTTGGTCTCTGAACTCGTACAATGAGATCTTCAGTCGGTTGTGATTATCATTTGGTAAGCTTCAGTTTATTCTATTGTTGAACCCAACAATACTCCCCCTAAACTGATGCTTGCCAAACTCTAACTTTGAAGATCTTCTTTGTCACATGTTTTCTTGATCAACTAATGTTCTGACACAGTTCACTGTAGTTCTCCCCCTTAGATTAAGCTTCTTCTAATATATTTCTGACAAAGGATAGTATCTCTTTGAGAATACTTAGCGCATTGGATATGGGTCGTATCACTTTTGGATTACTATTTATATCACACTCAAAGGATTAGAATGTATTAGGCATATGATGAGGCTTTGAACTTCAATAAACAGCATCAGGAACGTAAATCAATCTTGAAAACACTTCCACTCTTTGAATCTCTAAAATAACTTGATAATTTCATTCTTTAGTTGACTATCATTTCCCTTGATTAAAGTCTGTTTAACTGTTCCGCTCAGTAGATATACATGGGTGAAAAAAATCATCATAGAAGATGAATACAAGTACTCCAGAAGGAGTATCTGACAGTTGTACAAATCCCTGAATAAATCAATGATTTAGTGACTGGAGTTGATTTCTTCTTTTGTTTTGAATGCACAAAATAGATGTGCCTGTTGGTTGCATTCATCCGTATTCATGACAATATCTTGTTCTTATTTGTTGTTGTCAACTGTTCATCATCTGTTCATCGTCTTATGTTCTTGGATGAATTGCATTTGAAGTTAAGTCAGCCGCAT